>ML210148.1:136289-179551 GCA_004369085.1 Coprinopsis marcescibilis | reverse complement strand
CCGTCAAAATAACGCAAGAAATGTGCATTCAAGTTATCGCGTGTTACCATCACGCTCTCAAAAGGGGTAAAAATCATGATTTTTGCGTGATTTATGGGATTACCACCCCCTCTCCAGGGTATGGGTTATGGGGTTTCAAGGGTTTATGGGATTTTTTGTGGATTTGGGTGGGAACGAGGGTGGGGGATCTCAAAATGTATGGGATTTCCCGGTTTATGGGTTAGCACCGGTATGGTTTAAGACGGTGTCGACTGTAGGACGTACGTGTCGGCCTGCCGCAACACCTGAATTTTTATTTGCTTCCCTTGTAGAATCTTGGAACAAGGCCGCTCTCGTTGCTGTGCTCGTAGCAACAGTCGCCTAAACTTGTGGTGCCAACGCAAAAGGCAAATAGGTAAAATGGAGGTACGAACTGAATCGACGGTCACAGTAAACCGACGGGATATAAATCGGACTGGTATAGCTTTCGTGTTCATAGCGACAAACAGCTGAGACTCGGATACTTACCTACCGTTCAAGTATTCATGCTGACGGAAAAGCCTATCGATCCTTGTCTCTGACCTGACTGTGACTTGACGCACTTGATACCGATACTCCTGAGCAACGGCGGCGCGGCATCCACCATCTCCGCCTATGGCAGCAAACAAGACAAGACAGCACTGGCAGATCTCGAGACCCCCTCGATCCGTACCATCCATAAGCTGACGAGTTTGATTGAATGACCATGCCGTACCAAATGATATTAACAGCAGTGAAACAAGCAAAGAACAATAACGCGAGTAGCCTACACCTCGCCCTCCTTCGGCTTCCGCACCCACATCAAGTAATTGCACTGGGCAGCTGCCAGCGAATTCCGCGGCCCCAAACTCCACGACGCACTGAAAGGGTTGTAAATCAGCCCCCTGATCTCTGCCTGGTGTCTCGGGATATATGTTGTCGCGTCTGACGAGATCCATTTTTGGTAGTCCCCTGGGCTTCCCTTTGGATAGCGCTTGAAGAAATCTAGCAGCTCCTCGGGGTTGACAAATTTGCTATACGTATGTGTGCCCACGGACACCTTGCGCAGGACGTGCTCGGCCATAAGTATTGTCAGACCGTAGGCTAGCGGTGTACGTGCAATGGTGGAGAGGAAGAGGTGTCCGCCTGGTTTGACGAGTTTGCAGCACGTGTCGAGAAAGTGGGAGGGATTGTCGACGTGCTCGAGCACTTCGAGGGACGCGACGACGTCGTATTGTTTTGGGGGTGACGATGACGTCGAAGATGAGGCGGTGAGCAGGTCGTCGGTCGTCGTGTGCAGATATCCAAGGTTGCCAGAGGCACGAAGCGAGGGATCCGCCGACGCGTGCAGCGACGCGATCCCGATGTTAGCTTCGGAGGCATCTATCCCGGTCGTATTCGCGCCTAACCGCGCTAGCGTCTACCAACGCGTCAAATATCATAGATTGCAGTATATGTATGGGCGCACCTCAGACAACAGCCCACCACCACACCCTACGTCCAGCACATCCAGTCCCTGAAGGACGGAATGAGGCGGGACAATTGCACCGCTCTCGCTTTCGTCCGAGGCGATCTCGGCAAGCTTCTCCTGTATGAACTGCACACGCACAGGGTTCATCCGGTGCAAGAACGCAAACTCTCCCTGTTCGTCCCACCATTCCGCCGAGAGCCGCGAAAAGTGGGAGATTTCGTCTGCGTTCACTGTTGCTCCGTGTCCATGAACGGCTGTAGCTGCGGTACGGTGTGAGGCTGAGAGGTGCAAAGGCCGCTTCTCAGCAGACCTGGTGAGCCGCCGTGATGGTTTTGTTCGAGAACAGACTCGAGTAAGGATACGGAGAGAAGACGAGGAGGACATCGGTGAACTGACGTTTGGCGGAGGGCCGTCGGGCACAACTGCATTGTCTCCGGCGCGGCACGGGGATTGCGGCAAAGTCCGGACACAGCATTGCTGACGTGAGCAGGCATTGTCAGGGAGCGGCTTATTGTTTTCGGCGCACACAGAAAGAAGCGTAACCCCTTCGTCTTCCACAATACCCAGCGCCGGCCGCTTATCGTCATCTTGTTATCTTTCTTCTACAATCCAAATTGCAAGGTGTGTATCACAAGTGCTGCAACATAGGCAAGGGCAACGTATTGCCTTGATTACTGACGACTACGACTTTGTTACCCAGGTTTCGTGGCCTTACCAATAATTTATCCCTTATATCAGGGGCAGCACACGCTTTTCGGAATATAGCCCTCTTCAAGGTCCAAAAACCGTTGATATACATCGTGTCCCTTATCGCTACCAATTACTCCCCCTGTAAAGGACAGACCAAGCCAGGAACGGCCCACCCGACCCGACACACGCACGACATCTTACTTGACCCAGACCCAGACTTCTGATATACTCCGAACCTTTCCCTGCCTAAAATTAGAAGGAGGACACGTTTCCCATCCCCGCCAACACTCCGGCCGGTTTCCAACATCTCTATTCTCGCAACTTGGGCTGTAGCTTTATAGCCCCGATCGGAATGTCAGGGCTCGTATCTAGTTTCTGGCCATCATCGTCGTCACCCCCTGCTTCCAACCAACACCAACCACTCTCAACATCCACCATGATGGACGAAGAGCAGGAAGACTCGTTTCTCTTGAAGGATGCTAAATCGGCCCTGGAGGTTGAGCGGTGCGAGTTGCGGATAGAGGGAATGACTTGTGGGTCCTGTGTCGAGGTATGTCGGCCTGGTCTGTACATCGTCGAGCAGAACGGGTTTCTGACTGTCTGTAGGCCATCGAAGGCATGCTCCGAGACCAGAAAGGCATTCAGTCCATCAAGGTCGCTCTCCTTGCCGAACGTGGTATTGTCGAGTACGACCCTGTACACTGGACAGTCCCCAAGATCATTGAAGTGGGTCATTTGTCCCATCGCTTCATAATCATCTTTTCATTGACTATTTTACTAGGAAATATCCGACATTGGTTTCGACGCCACACTTATTCCACCATCCCGAGCCGATGTCGTTCAACTACGAATCTATGGCATGACCTGCGGAAGCTGCACCTCCGCCATCGAGAATGGCCTCGGAGCCGTCGCAGGCGTCAACTCCGTATCCGTCTCGCTCGCCACTGAAGTCTGCGAAGTCAAATTCGACCGCTCACAAATCACACCCCGAGAAATGGTCAACCAAATATCCGACATGGGCTTCGACGCCATGCTTGCTTCGGACAACGAAAACGCCGCGCAAATGCAGTCCTTGACCCGCATGAAGGAGGTCCTGGAGTGGAAGAGCCGCTTCCTGTGGAGTCTCTCATTTGCCGTCCCCGTCTTCTTTTTGGCGATGATATGCCCGAAGATATCCTTTTTGAAAGGGTTTTGCGATTTCCATTTGTTCAATGGGATATACCTCGGGGACGTTCTCCAATTTCTGATCACCACCCCGGCGCAATTCTGGGTCGGAGCAAAGTTCTACCGCTCGGCGTACAAGGCGATGAAGCACGGTACGGCAACGATGGATGTGCTCATCGTTATGGGCACGTCTGCTGCCTACTTTTATTCGCTGTTCGTGCTCGCCTTGGGCATGTTCAACACCAGCCCGGACTCCAAGCCTTTCCTGTTCTTCGAGACCAGCACCATGTTGTTCATGTTTGTTTCCCTTGGACGATTCCTTGAGAACCGCGCCAAGGGCAAGACCAGTGCCGCATTGACCGACCTCATGTCTCTTACACCGTCCATGGCTACCATCTACACCGACGCACCCGCCTGCACCCAGGAGAAGAAAGTACCGACAGAGTTGGTCGAGGTTGGGGACATTGTAAAGATTGTTCCTGGCGACAAGATCCCCGCGGACGGAACGGTCATGAAAGGGTCCTCAAGTATCGACGAAAGCGCTATTACCGGTGAAGCCGTCCCGGTGCTCAAGCAGAAAGGCGACACCGTCATCGGCGGTACAGTCAACGGCCTCGGCACATTCGACATGCTCGTCACCCGCGCAGGCAAGGACACCGCACTCGCCCAAATCGTGCGCCTCGTCGAAGACGCCCAGACCTCCAAAGCTCCCATCCAAGAATTCGCCGACAGGGTCGCAGGCTACTTTGTACCCACCGTCATCGCATTGGCGATGACAACGTTTTTGATCTGGATCCTTGTTGCCTCCTTTGTGGATGAGGACAAGCTGCCAAAGATGTTCCACAGGCACGGGGCGAGCAAGTTGGCGGTGTGCTTGCAGATGTGCATCAGCGTTATTGTTGTTGCGTGTCCGTGTGCGCTTGGCCTTGCGACCCCTACTGCTATTATGGTCGGCACGGGTTTGGGGGCGAAGAATGGGATCTTGATCAAGGGTGGACGGGCATTGGAGGCAAGTCGACATGTGCGCAGGATTGTGCTTGATAAGACTGGGACCGTGACTGTCGGGAAGCTTACTGTTGTTGGATTACATTGGTCCCGCCCAGGTGCTGATAAACGCCAGCATATGGGTCTGGATGAGGAGCTGTATGGAGGTGACGCCAATCTGGACGATGTCTGTGCGGATGGGGTTACGAGCAGGAAGGTGGTGGTTGCGATGGTTAGCGCGACGGAGGCACGGTCGGAACATCCTCTTGCCAAAGCTATTGCCGTTTATGGAAAAGAGTTGCTGGGTACTGCTGGGCCTGAGGCTGTTGTGGAGGAGTTTGAGAGCATTACTGGAGAGGGTGTTAAAGCCAAGGTCAGGTGCCAGGGCAAGCTCTACACAGTCTTTGTGGGCAGTTCAAGATTCGCAACCCTCACCAGTTCGGGCTCGGGTAGCGCCTTGCATGCGGGCAAGGGCGGCGTCAAAAGCGAAACTCTCCATGCGGAAAGCGAAGCACACCGTTACATCCCCCCGGCACTCCTCGCCTACGAGAAGCAGGAAACCAGCCAAGGCCGAACCATCATCTTTGTCTCTGTCCAGCACCAGGAGAACTCGCACCTTCACTTGCAACCCATGTTGGCCGTGTCATTGGCCGACGAGCCTAAACCTTCCAGTCGCTATGCCATCCAGGTGTTGGAAAAGATGGGTATCGAGGTCAACATGATGACTGGAGACGGACGGGCCACCGCAATCGCTGTTGCACGCCAGGTTGGTATCCGGCCTGAAGGCGTCTGGGCGAGCATGAGCCCCAAGGGCAAGGCTGCGATGGTCGCAGAGCTGATGAAGAAGGATGCGGAGACGTACGGAAGCAAGCCGTGTGGGGTGGCCATGGTTGGCGACGGAATCAACGATTCGCCGGCGCTGGTTGCTGCTACTGTCGGTATTGCTCTCTCCTCTGGGACGTCTGTCGCCATCGAGGCTGCGGATATTGTGTTGATGCGCTCTGACCTCTTGGATGTTGTTGCTGCCATCCACCTTTCCCGCTCCATCTTTGGCACCATCCGGCGGAACCTGATCTGGGCGTGTTTATACAATGTGTTGGGCATTCCGCTTGCGATGGGTGTGTTCTTGCCTGTGGGGATCTATATGCACCCGATGGTGGCTGGTGCTGCGATGGCGTTCTCGAGTGTGAGTGTTGTCGCGAGTTCGTTGTGGTTGAAGAGGTGGAGGAGGCCGAAGGAGAGCATCATGCCTGAGACCCACCGTTCGGGAGATGCGTTGGATGAGATGTTGGACATGCCGACTGGCCAGACGAGTGGTGCGGGCTGGACAGGGATGTTCGTTGATCAGTCCGCAACGGTGCTTAGTGGAGTGAATGGGCTCTTTAGTGCTGGGATTAACAACACGAGAGGGTTGTTCAGCGCAGGGCTTCCAAGCTCGAGAAGGGCAGATTATGGCTATAGTCAGTTACCTGTGGAGTTGGACCAGAGAGATTCGAGAGTGTAGGGAGATCTTTGTCTTTGTTCTCGTAATGTATATCATCCTAAACCTCAGACCAGTATTATTTGTACCATTTGTTCTCTATTCGTTCTGCAACTCCCCAATCCTCTAGGAATCTACACTACACGTTCGTTACCATCTGGGATTTTTGATTTTGGAGTGATACATGCCAAACTGTTCACGAATCTTTCATGCTGTATTTATTCGGCTATTTATTTATCGAAGAAATGCACAATCTATCTGTCAAGCTTTCAAGTATGTCAAGACTCTGCGAGCGGAAACGAGGGTGGGGTGCAAGTCGGATGATACCATTTCGCGGAACTTGTTACATTTCGTACATATTAGTTCAACCAAGTTAGCTGTCTTTGTTCCGAAACTCTGCTTCTCCTCCTGCTCACCTCATGACCATCATGTATCCACCTCCACCAACCAGCTGTTAGGCAGAGATTGACAACGACAGTCCGGCAAAACTATACCCTCAGCAAGCATAATCAAGTTGCTTATCATCTATTTCATCACTGCAGCGTAACACGTAAAGGCATAAATAAATCCATTCAGGGATGGCCAACATTGGAAGCGCGTTCCTAGGCGATCGTCAGCGCATTCGCCACCTCTCATCAAGCACCACACACAGCAGATCCCCTCCGTCCTCCCCACCGCCTACAGGCATCTCAGGCATGATGCAGCATTCGGCGACTTCGCCTCTAGCAGCGAGCTTTGACGACGTGGACGATGAGGCTTCCGCGTCGTCGAGGAAGCAGCAGCGGCAGCATGTGTTTGTCGTACCGCATGAGCAACAGACGCGTCCGAAACCTATAGATCCGAGGCTGGCCTTGGAACTGAGGGTGCGGTGGTTGGAAGCGATTGTGTATGGGGCAAAGCATGAGGCTGGGGCGGCGCTTCAGGGGCAGCGTACCCGGCCTGCACCTCCGGCCAAGGGGAAACAGAGGGACCCGAGCGTGAAGGACGGGGAGACGCTGATACGACTGGCGGAGAACGTGCAGAGTCGGTTGAGTGCCACGGTGGAGAGCAACGAGGGGCTGAGGAAGTTTATGGATCATTGTAGGTGTCGCAGTTGGACTTCGTTCCTCTTGCTCAAGAGCTGAAGATCTTATCCAGATGACCAGCATGCCCAGTATCTCAGTCCTGCTTTTGCCTTGACAGGCATTATAGCTGACGAAGAGGCGCCGTCTTCGTCGTACTCTGGCATGACTGCGGAGGAGATCGACGCTTTCTTGACGGAAATGGAGCCGGATATACGAGCTGCAGATCGGGATATGAGCGAGATAGAGGCTCTCGTGAAGAAGGGGGTTACTGGAGCTGGAAGACTACCTGGTATGTTGGCTCTTATTCTTTCAACTTTGCACTAACTGGCTCTCCAGACCATGAAAACCTCAAGCCTCGCCTCGACGCTCTGATTGCAAGGAACAGGTCAGATCTAGAATTGGCTGCATCTTTGGAACGTCGGATAGCAACAATAATGCAAAGGCATGCAACGAGCGTGAGCATCCTTGCAACAGCCCCACGACGTCCGCTGAATGCACTGTCAACAGGTCGACGCGCTCTCCGAATTATTCGTTGCCTGGGACGACGCACTAACTGTAGCAGAAGATGGAATCACCAAAATGGAAAAGGAGAAGCAAGACCGGCGTCGAATAGGCTTGGAATGATGATACGTCGTGAAAATGTCATAAATTATCCGAGCCCTTGCAGTCTTTCGAGGCTATTTCCTCGAGGTGGTGCTGCTCTACTGCTGATGTTACAAAAGGGACATGACTTCTGCTAATGCGTTGCGATCCATGATTACTCTCGTCGCCATTCAGCCAGGAAGGGACGAGTGAGTGGCCTGCGTCGGATTGGAAGAGGATGTGAGATCTTGCTACGTGCGTTCTTATTGAAATCAAGACGAATACGATTCCTGCATGGGGCAGTGAGTTGACGCCACGGAGACACTGCTAAATACTTACCCGTGCTAGGAACCAAGGCATGCTGCACAATGATTTGTGCAGGATGGTTGATCGCGAAGAGGATCATGAGGATGAACATCTGTGTCGTATAGACCGATGCACTCTCCGTTAATATCCGAATCACGTCCAGAAGGGTTAGGCCAGAGGACGATATTATCCCTGCTCTCCTCGACGCTCGGTGCTGCTCCCAGATCTTATAGGTGATCAGGCCGGTCGTCAACACGTTTTGGGCAAAATTGAGGGGGAACGTGGCGTTCAGGAACGGAACCACGGATGTGAACGCCATCGAGCTCATGTTGCCAAACCAGTACAGGTTCACCGACGTCGTCACTGTACACATGCAAAAAGTGGTCAGTCAGTGCCGTTCACATTCTCTTCAAGCGCCACAGATTTAAACAAATCTGTCCAGGACATACCTATACTCCCGAGAAGCAGGATGGAAGGGATGGCGATGACGTAGTAATTGCCTTCCCAAATGAGAAAGCAGCGGAAAATCTGGTCCCGTGAGCTTTGGTTGTTCTGCCGAGAAGGGGGTAGATTAAACGAATGGGGTGAGGGACTTACAACCAATAAGTCTCCGATCCAGGTAAGCAATGCCAGGACGACCGGGAATGAGTAGGCGTCCCATAGTTCTAGGTTGCGCAGATGGGTCACTGGCCCTGCGGGCTCGAGTTCGTACGCGTAGGCCTCTATCACCCGATACAGATTCGTCGCTGGAACACGCAAACGCGGGGCAGGTAAGAATATGGTGCCATGCAGCTAAGCGTCCTAAACTTACAGTTGTGGAAAGTAATGAGCACGAACATGGCCAGAACCCCCACAAAGAACACCCTCGACGCAAATGTGTGCTCCGTCTTTTTGAGCAGGATGCTGAGAGACGCGACGAACAGGCAGAAGTAGACGCCTAGAATTTCACGCCGTTAAACCGCGTTGAACGGGGGAAAAGGTGTAAACGCATCCATGCACCATATAAAACGGCCTGAACTACCAATTCAGCGTCTAGATGATATCAGCTGTGGTTCTTGGCTCACCTCGACCCAGAAGCTTACAAGGTAGTATACCTTGTATGTTAAAACAATGGGATGAAGAACCCTCCTGGCATCGTCGACCGCGCTCATAGAGACCTGGGCCCTGACGGCTCGAATGAGAGGTCGGTTGCAAAGAGTATGAGGAGAAACATTTAACGATTCCGAGGTTGTTTCGATGTCTTCAATTAGTAACTGATGAATTATTCTTCTCTTCCTGTGTCCATATGTTCAATCGCTTCGGACTCGGAGGCGCAAATGATCAACAGCGCGTTACCCCAGCACTTCGACTCCTAAGCCGAGCGGCAGAATTACTAGCTATCACCACACGCCTTGTTCTCTTGCGGCTTCAGAAGGTACGGCTCCAAAAACGTGTCGCATTTTGAAAAGCAAAGTAAGACGCCGGAGATCCGTGGCAGTCCATATATCCGAGAACTAAGATGGGCAAAATATATACACCGAACGGGAATCGAACCCGTGCCGCTTGCTCACTGAGGTAAGTAGTGGAAGGCAAGCATGATAACCACTTCACCATCGGTGTGTTATGCTACCTAAAGCGCCTGGTAAATAGTCCACTCATGCCTGATCCCAGACTCTCCTGACAAGAAGCGCGCAGATATTTCGTTTGCATTGACTCAGACAAGGGGAAATTGGTTATAGGCAATGTATCATTAAATCAAATCTAGCGACGAAAGGATTAATGGACCATTGATGCGCTGAAGCTCCGCGGGCAGCGACCACTGCCCAGGTGAAAGTGCGGCTCAGCATCGGTCAACGGCGAATAGATACTAGTACGTGTTTTTCGACCATTAGGCTTTGATTAAGCTATCCCGAAGTTAGGGCAGGGGTTCCAAGACCGGGCCGCGGACGAGGTTAATTGCGGCAGCAAAGCCAAGAAAGTGACAGCCCCTCGCAAACTTATGTCGCCGCAGCCTCCTTTTCAGCCGCTGGCGTCGATGCCTCGGCGCCAGCTACAGTCTTTTCGACCTTCTTTTCCTGCGCCTTGGCCTTTTTCTCTTTCTCCTTCTCTGCCCTTGCAGCTGCGTCCAACCGCTGCTTCTTGACCCAGATCCTGGCATCGGCGACGGCTTCGAAAGGCTGGGTCTTGTAGCCCATGAGGTAGCCCTGCAGAGCAGCCATAGAGAACTCCCGCTCAGGGATCGCTGCAGCGAACTTGCCAGCCAGAGTTTCGAGCTGTCGAAAAGAGAGTTTTGGACCGTGTTCGTAGTGGGGGATGTTGACTGGCAAGCCGTTGGGTTCAACATCTTCAGTCTTTTCAGCATCCAGCTTGATCAGTTCCGCCTTCTCGTCTTCAACTTCAGGCGACGACAAGTAGCCAGAATCCGCGGTAGAATCGATCTCGGCCGAGTCTGTCTCTTTCTCGTCGTCGGTGCCCTTTTCTGAATCAGGAAGGTAGAAGCATCGGAAGAGTTCGTTGGCTTGGTACCGGCTGGCGAGACGGAATTCGACGTGGATGTCCATGCGTCCGGGGCGGCAGAGGGCGGGGTCAAGGGAAGTGTACTTGTTGGTGGTTGCGAAGAGAATTCGGCCTTCCTGTGCTCCAACACCATCCAAAGCGTTAAGGAGACCGCTCAAACTGATCCTAAATACTCGTTAAGCTTCTAGGCAAAACGGAGCATACAAGGGTGGAACATACCTGGATGTTGGTGTAGAGCTCATACCATTCTGGGAACTAGGATTGCTCTCTCTCTCTTCTTCGTCGCTGTCACGGTTGAGGGTGCGGCTGAAGGCAGCGTCGATATCTTCCATCAATGCTATACACCGTTCTGCAAAGGATTGTTATTAAGTTGCGAACCAAGGTTGCGATTGGTATGGCTTACCAGGGAGACTAGAAATCAATCTGGCGAGGGTGTTGTCGTCCATGCCAATCCGAGAAAGGGACAAGATGTAGACGTCCAGACCGAGTTCACCAGCAATGCCGTGGATGATACTCGTCTTCCCAGTTCCAGGAGCACCGTACTGTGCAGTGCGTTAGAATCCGTTTCTTATTTTAAGAATTCTGGGACGCACCAGAAGATATCCGCGACGGAAGGGAATCCCTCTGGCAGAATACCAGCGTTTGCTTCGCAGAAAATCACGAGCATCGCGCATGAGGAGTTCCTTGACACCAGGTTCGAGAACGATAGATTTCAATGGCCGTTTGGGACGACTAGTCATGTGTTGCCAGCTATCACTGATAAACAGTTAGCTTGGTATTTCGAAAACGGGATCAACAACGACGACGTACAAGTCAGAGGCGTACACCGAGACGAAGTCCTCCTGACCGTCCTTGTAAGCCTTCTTTGCCTCAAGAAGCATCGTGCTGAGAATTGTGCGATTCCAGGACCATATGCTAGTTCGGTATATTTAGATCAACGGGATTGTTGTCGCTGGATGAAGCCTACTCACCACAAATCAAGAGCTTCAGTGCGGGAACCGTAGGGAGAATCGGGCTCTTTGTAGCTGCGGGAGACGCTCATCCAGCGGCCTTTATACCAGAAGCGGAAGACGTGACTGAACGACGGTTCAAAAGTAAGAGGTCGGGTTGCGTCGGTGTCAGCGATATCGTCGATTTCCTCCCCTTCGATTCCGACAGAGTCATAGCTAAGACCGAAAGATTTTGTCGAGATGTGGACATCATTGGTTTGAGCTGAATTGGCGTAAGGACGTCAGTAAAGGCGCACATCGCATTAGACAACAGTTACTGACTCCACTTGGGATTTTTAGCAAGCCAAACCATCATCCAATCTAAAAGCGGCGGAAACGGTGTTAGCGCCGGCAACCAAAATCAGGAGAACAGCTAGTACTGACTGTAGACTTCATCACAATTCTCAAAGTGGGCGTTGATGAAGAAAGAGTTGTAGAACCGATAATAAGCCTCCATTAACCAGCCACGGGCAGCGGTGAGGACCGTTCCCAAGACGGCAAACTTGATCCAATCGCTCGCCGAGGAGAAGGAGAACAGGAAGGTCAGAATCGATGAGAGATCGAACGTGGTTGGCATTGTATTCGCGGGCGACGATGTAGGAGTCGAGGTGGCATTCATATTGGTGCAATTTGAGCCTGCCTGAGAGAGCAAAGCTTGAAGGTTGAACTGGCCGTCCCCCCCTGTCTGATCGCTGAGGATCGAGAAAACCTGCTGGGCAAGCGACAAAGCCAAGGGGGTAGCCATCCTGGGTGGGTGTGGATGGGAGTTTGTTTCATTAACATTGGATGCCTGGGGTTTTATAATGTCGCAATCTCGCGATCTTGCTTCTTCTGGGGCTAACAAAGTAAGGAATGCGCACGGCACCGATAGATGTTTACAGCATTTACGGTCGGCTAAGGACACAGCCCGTCCCTTATCGAGTCATTCACTGCCATACGAACTCGAGCTTGTCAACAGACGTGGATAGCGGGGGATGGCGGACGTGGGGGTTTGCTGGCTGTTGGTTACCGGATATGACTCGGGTGGCGTCTGACTCGAGGTGTTGAAACACAGCTGAGCGTCGCATGATCAGCAGAACTGTGAAGATTCTCAACATACTCGACGACAAATGCAATACTCAACCACGACAAGCCTCATTACTTGGAGTCTGACTGGGGACCTGGGGTTCATTTCGGCTAGCAGCGAACCGTCGCCACACCATCCCTGAATAATTCACCGTGGATATCCACGCGCAGTCTCGACCTAGAAGCCGGACCAAAGAGTATATTTTGGCCTGCTTCAGAATAATCCAACCCTCATACACGTTACAAATCACGCTACTCCGAAAAAAGCTGCGGCAATTCCTGGAGTGTTTAGAGTAAATGCTGGCAGTGACCTCACTTAGTGGTTGGCTCGTGGCGACCGGCCACAAGACACTGAAATTTGAAACTCAACCGAGCAGGCCCTAGCCATCATTGGTCTCAGGAGAAATCAAAATATCCTATTGTGGGAGCCAGTCGTGCGACCAGCTGAGTATACATCTACCCCGCGAATGAAAAGATTGGCTGCGGGCTCTGGGAGGACCTTGGAAGGCAACTAGACAGACTGCTGACTTCACGGAGGCAGAAAGAAATACACGTTGCTTTGGCTCCAGTTGGCAAGCCCACCGAAGGGAAAGATAGATCCTGTGCATTAATATCGCTGTTTAGATGAATTACTTGTAGCCGGTCCCTTAAACAATCTTTGCAGCGCCTCTCGGCTTCTGCTTCTTCACCCACTCTTCGATTTCCACAGCAGCTTCCCGAGGACGAATCTTGTACGTCATGAGATACCCTTGCAAAGCAGCCACCGAAAACTCGCGTTCTGGAACAGCTGCAGCAAACCTTTCCGCCAGAGTCTCTACTTCTTCTATCGAAAGTTGGCAAGACAACTTTTGATGTCGATTTATCTCTGCCTTCGCGTAAAGGTCGTCAGGGTCCCCATGTTCGGCACTATCTTTGTCCGAATCCTTGGCTTCGATATCTGGGTGATAGAAAAGTCGGAATAGCTTGCGTGCTTGGTATTTGCTCGCAAGCTTGAGCTCGAGATGCACATCCATACGACCAGGACGACAAAGAGCCGGGTCCAGTGAAGAGACTTTGTTTGTTGTCGCGAAGAGGAGACGCCCTTCTTGGGCTCCAGCTCCGTCCAGCGCATTCAAGAGACCACTTAGTGTCACCCTGTAAAGTTTGTGTCAGAAGTGCGGTTCCATGTTAACTAGACTCGAGCACTTGCTTGGAAGTCAAACTGGAAGGCTGGCTTGGCTTGGAATCTTCTGCTGCTTTGGTACTGTTTCCTGGTTCCTTGATTTCATCTTCTTCTCCCAAGTCTCTCCGGTTCATGGCGTGGCTGAACGCGACGTCGATATCCTCCATCAATGCGATTGCTTTCTCTGTGGTTCAATTAGAACAAGAACACGATGCCAAAGGAGTAGCCATACCAGGAATTGCCGCAATTAATTGAGCGAGCGAGCTATCATCCATCCCTGGACGAGTCAGAGATATGATGAAGATGGGCAAATCCAGTTTGCTGGCGAGGGCTTGGATTACACTCGTTTTTCCAGTACCCGGAGGGCCAAACTGTAGAAAAATGACAAAATCAAGATGAATACATATCATGCTCCAGTGAGTGACAGTACCAGAAGATATCCCCGACGGAATGGAATGCCCTTCGAGGCATACCAGTTCTTGCTGAGCATGAAATCTAGTGCATCCTCATGAAGATATTCTTGCACCCCAGGGTCGAGAACAACGGATTCGAAAGGCCGTCGCCCTCGGGTCATATAGCGCCATCCGGCATTGCTAAGAACTCGTCAGATGAAAGCTAAAATATCTTTGCGGTCCAGGTAACTCACGGAGCGGAAACGGCCACCGTCTGATAGGAGGCCTTCGATTTCTCGTACTTTAGCTTAGCCTCCAGGAGCAGTTCATTTAGGATCTTCTTATTCCACGCCAGAATGCTACGACACAGATAAATCAGGATCGAGAACTTAAAGCGGGGATCAGATACTTGCCATAACGTGAAGGTCGAAACTGGATAATAGAAGGACTTGTCGTCGACTGTTCCGCGATATGCACGAATCCAGTGACCTTTATACCAAAACGTCACCGGGACATCAACGGATGGCGAACAGGTGAAGGAGTCCTCCAGTTTCAGTGATTCTGGGGAAATGTCGACAAGTGAATCACTGATGGATTTGGCCCCAAGATGCATATCTCTGGGCCTGGCTATTATAGAGTTCAGGCTTAAACGATCAAGGACGCGGCGAAGTGATGAACATTCACTTACACCACGAAGGAAATTGGCCCAACCAGCCGCTCACCCAATCTGACAGAAAGCGGGGGTCAGGCATGCGCGGCGGATTCAAAGATATCGAAAACGTACAGGTGACCATATTCATCGAGATATCTTGGCCCGTATGTATGTCTTGCAGGGTGACCGTAACAAAGAAGGTGTTGAAAATCTTTGTGTAAACGGCAAGGGAAATGCGGCGAATGGTTTCCAGAACAGCGCCAATGAGGCCTAGCTGTATCCATTGTCCGAAGGAGGTATTCTTAGACACGTAGGCAGCAGTCGAGGAAATGCTGGACGTTGTTGGATTAGATGGTGAATGCGAGGCTTCTTGCGTGATGTTATGCCATGCTGCTGCTTGGTGATTCGGCATCCTGGGGTCGTTTAGAAAAGAGACAAGGCTTTCTCAGAGTCAAATAGGGGACTGCGCAGCGCCTAGCGTCTCCAGAGTTCTGGGATCCGTTCGTGATCGAAAGCCAGGGTATCGACCTTTTGAATGAGGCCCAGGCAGTGAGCGTATGTATCATTCCTAAGTCTAGGTGATCCATTTACATCGCACACCGCCCTTAAGACAGCATTTCGTCGGTTTTGGTGTACAGAAAGGATCACATTGCTGATTGTGAGTCAAGAAGTCGGACCCATCAGGCTGTACAAGCACGAGTCTCGGAGTTCAGCTCGAGTAGCGCCCACAAGTTCTGCATGGCTGTGCAGGAAGCAGGCAAAAGTCGCATCCTTTCCAAAACGAATGTAAAGCCATTACAGTCCAATGACACGTCCAGCTTGCAAAAGGAGGCCAACAAACGCCGGTGTAAAGGTAATTTGACCAATAGATCGCAGGACGACTTTCAATGAACTGCCCCAAGCCTGCCCTGCAATACTTGAGTCCTCCTGGCCCGGTACAAGCACGTATCCCTGTTAACATCACCACAGGTAAGTATAGAATTCTAGACTCGCCGTCCTTGTAGCCACAGGCCCTATGACATACTTGCCAGCATCATTACATAGTTGTCCAATAAACCTGTTTCGTTGCCGGGATATATTTGATAACTCAGGAGTCAGGATCCAAAGTGCGGTATCGTCGGTTGAAAAGATTTTTTTCGAGTTATGACAATGTGACGAAGGGAGACATAAACCGGGTGCAACATTTCTGAGAAATGGAGGCAGTTGAGGAAGCTTTTCAAGTTCCAAGCACGCGGCGCGCCCGCGTTTGACGCACCATTCATTCTCTTGGCGGGATTGCCTCTATTTAGCAGTTGTAACAACATATGTATCAGCGAGCCTCAGACTGAATGTCATGGTTCCAGGAGATGATCTTGATATTCTGATAAATATATTAAGACACAAGAAACGCCTTGCTGCGCTACGGCGACCAACCATCAAAGTTAGCGAATACAGACCTGTGTACGCGAATGACAGGTCAAGAGTTTCCGCGTCTATGACTGGTCCAGTCTCGCCAACTGGGCTTTCATCATTTTAATAAATGGCTAAAGGGCAAAGCTGACTCGGTTCCCAGACGAAGGTGATAGCTTTGACATGCACCGTCCATCCATCTCAATCCACCGCCTCTACTTTGACGAACGTCCTCTCGGATTCTATCCTGGCAGCTGCCAACCGTTGCTTGTTTACCCACTCCCCCGCTTCAGCAACAGCTTCACATGGCCGAGTCTTGTAAGCCATCAAATAACCCTGCAACGCGGCCATCGAGAACTCCCGGTCTGGTATAGCATCGAAAAACTGTTTCGCCCAAGCTTCCACTTGCTGGATAGAAAGTTGGGGTCCCCTTCGTTGATGAGGGGTGTTTGAGGGGGTATCGCCTTGAAGTAAGGATGATTTCTCCTCGACCGGTCCAGTCGAGCCAACATGTACATTTTTTGGATCCTGTCCTCGAGGTTGGTCCTTTGCCTCGATATCGGGATGGTAGAAGCATCTGTACAGCTGGCGTGCCTGATACTTGCTCGCCAACTTAAACTCGACGTGGATATCCATCCGACCTGGTCGAGACAACGCAGCATCTAGAGACGTGTACTTGTTCGTCGTGGCGAAGAGAAGACGGCCTTCTTGTGCGCCAATCCCATCCAAGGCGTTGAGCAAGCCGCTAAGAGTAACCCTAGTGAAGTTCCGATTAGCACGCTAGTAACTTGAATCTAATATATATCCTACTTTGAGGTCGGCTTCGACAGCCCTGACGGGTGCTGTTTCTCTTTTCCGGGTCCATCCTGCCCTTCCAACTCCCGATTCAGTGTACGGCTGAATGCAACATCAATATCTTCCATTAACGCAATACACCTTTCTGCAGGGGTAGGGAGTTTTAAAAAGACGATCTTAACACACAAAGACGGTACTAACCTGGAAGATTGGCAATCAACTCGTTGAGACCCGCGTCGTCCATTCCAACGCGGGATAGAGAAACAATGTACACATCCAATCCCAGTTCTCCAGCAATTCCTTGTATGACACTGGTTTTTCCAGTTCCTGGAGGACCGTACTGCAGTGAAAAGGTCAGTCATACTGTGACAGGCTATACCGAGAGTTTAATACGTACCAAGAGATAGCCGCGACGGAAGGGGATGCCCCTCGACAGGTACCAGTGTTTGCTCAAAAGGAAGTCGCGAGCATCATTGAGGAGCAGTTCCCGTACGCCAGGGTCCAAAACGATGGAGGCAAGCGGGCGTTTAAGCTGCGTTGATTGTTCTTCCCATCCATTATATCTGCAACAGAGTCAGCATGACGTCGCGTATTATGGTTTCGAGAGCGATGGTCACTAACGTGTTGGCGACATGAATCGAAATCTTGTTTTCTTTAGCGGCTTTGTACGCCATTTTAGCTTCCAAAAGCATGTCGTGTATAACGTTGTGCTTCCATGCCCAAATACTACCACGCAGTACGATTAGAGGGGCTTTTCCAGTCGTGAGTAGAGGGTCGGCTCACCAGATAATTAAGGTCTCGACACGGCCATCAAAAGGAGATTTGGACTCTATCGCGCCACGATAAATGCGAACCCAGTGGCGCTTGTACCAGAAAGTGCATTGAGTGTACAGGGAAGGGATGTACATGAACGTCTGCGTCTTCAGATTAATCTTGGTCACATCTCCTTCGGCTTCCTCCTCTGGTGTGGGTTCCACCTTCAAGCTTGTCGGCCTGTCAGCGATCTGTATATCCCTCGACTGGGCTATAAACCAATGATTAGTGGAAAGCTTCAACGCGGCATTGCTAGCAACATACTCCAAGCAGGATGCTGCAACAGCCATAAGGTCATCCAAGCTACATTCAAACGTCATGTCACATCCACAACACAAAAGCAGTCGAATGCTACGCACCATATACCTTCTCTCCATCCTCCAACACCACAGTCAAGAAGAAGTAGTCATAGATCTTCTTGTACACGTATAAGAATATTCTTCGAATGGTCTCAAAGATGGCGCCTAAAACCGCCAATTTCATCCATTCCTTCGCCGTCGAGAAAGACACCAACGATACGAAGAGCGAGCCGGCGCTGAAACCCTCCGTTCCGAAGGCTGGTGGCTGCACCTGAGTAGCGTTCGATGCGTTCTGAGGCGTGAGCACAGTGAGCATCTGCTGGGCGACCATGAAAAGTGCCTGAGGCGTTGCCATGATTGTGGTCGAAGTCGGTCTGGACAGTCAAGAGTACTCAACGCCAGCTCCGTTGTGATTTGTGCTTTCGCGAGTATCTAAAGCGAAACGCAGAGAATCCGATGGGACTACAAAGATCCATAGCCCCGCTATGGGCGGCCATTGGTAGGACAACCCGGACACTGCGACGTCCGTTCGCCATATGGGAGTCAAAAAATCCGAAGGTCAGATTCAGGACACCGTCGACCTTGTCAATTGAGCGCTGATATGATCATCAGAGAATCTTGCGTCCGACGTGCAACGAACAGCACCGGACATAGCCATTCCGTGCGTAAGCGTGAGCGGCCCTGATGCATATCTGATGCCGAGGCGCCTAAAGTTGCCGGACAGTGTCATGTTTGCACGCAAAATCGGATGTTGCCAAGCAATTCAAACTTTGACGTTTCAAATTTCAAATTTCAACGCTAAATGTTCAGCGTTCAAGATCTACAATGTACAACTGAGAAGAAAGTGCTAGGATTAAAATTTATAAACAATGTACAGATGATGCAGCATGCGTAAGTATAAAAATATGCTATCGGACAATGCAGGGTGAAATTCAATAATCGTCGGAATCCGATTCAGACCCAGAGTTCGAACCATCCTCGACTTCTGATTTGACTTCAGCCTTTACACTGGCCGTTTTAGCGGCTTCCAGTCGTTGCTTCACGACCCATTCTTTGATCTGAGTTACAGCCTCATGAGGGCGGGTCTTGTAAGTCATCAAGTACCCTTGCAGTGCGGCCATGGACAGTTCGCGTTCAGGAATCTCCGCCGCAAAAGCACCAGCCAACTCTTCGACCTCTGCCGCAGGAAGTTGAGGACCGCGAAGGTGGTGTGGAGTGATAGCTGCAAGAGGATGATTGGTTCCAGTAGTTTCCTCCTTGAGCAATGCGGTCTTCTCATCCTGGGGTGCATCAGAGTCTTCAGCAAGCTTCTGCTTCTCGCTGGCGAAGTTAGATGCCGGCCCATTGGCTTTTGAGTCGGGAAGATAAAATGTCTTGTACAGTTCCCGAGCTTGGTATTTGCTGGCGAGGTGGAACTCGATGTGAAGGTCCATTCGGCCAGGGCGACACAACGCTGGATCCAATGACGCGTATTTGTTGGTAGTCGCAAACAGGATACGGCCTTCTTGAGCCCCAACGCCATCGAGCGCGTTGAGCAAGCCACTGAGACTGATCCTGGAGTAAAATTGGATTAGATGAAGCACTCAATTACGATCAAGAGTCTTACTTGGATGTCGACGAGCTACCGGACTTCTTGCGCTTGGTTTTATCGTCTTCGTCACGGTTGAGAGTATTGCTGAACGCTGCGTCAATATCTTCCATCAATGCAATGCATTTGTCTACGGAATCGTTAGACTGGAAAACTTTTGCACGAAAGAGAGACATACCAGGCAAATCCGAGATCAATGAACTGAGGCCGTTGTCGTCCAGACCAGCTCGGGACAAAGAGACGATATAGACATCCAGGTCGAGTTCTCCGGCTATTCCTTGAATGATACTGGTTTTACCGGTTCCAGGCGCTCCGTACTGTCGACAACGTCAGTAAAACATCATTTCTAGACCAGCGTCCACCACTCACCAAAAGATAACCGCGACGGAAAGGAATGCCCCGTGCAGCGTACCAACGCTTGCTGAGCAAGAAGTCTCGAGCGTCGTTGAGAAGCAGGTCCTGAACTCCAGGCTCCAGAACAATCGACTTGAGCGGACGGTTTGGTCGGGTGGTCATGCAGTTCCACTCATTCTGGCTGTAAGAAAAGTCAGTCTGTCGCCAAGTTGGCTTACATCTGTTGAAAATACCCACATATTGGACACATAAATAGAAACGGTTCCTTCCTGCGCAGCCTTGTACTCCTTCTTCGCTTCAAGCAGCATTTGGTTAAGAACATCATGGTTCCATGCGAGCAGTCTAAATTTACAATTAAATATCGATTGGAGGCAAAGTGCACCAAGACTCACCGAAGAACGATGTACTCCTTGCGCCTATCGTAGTAGGACGTGCCTTCCTTCACTCCTCGGTGAATGCGAACCCAGTGGCGGCGGTACCAAAAGTGGAAGTGGGTTCCAAAAGCTGGCAAATAGTTTAATGGTCGAGTACCATCGGCCGCAGCTTTGGCTGCGTCTTGTTCTTCTCCCTCAATCGCCGTAGCCTCGGCCCGCAAGCCATAAGATCTGTCGGAAATCTGGATATCTCGAGCCTTCTCTGTATCGGGTCCAGTTGAGTGCCGAGTGATAAGATATAAAACGGAAACAAAGACATACTCCATGACGGATGTTTGGAGATCCATACGAGCAGCCAGTCTATAACCGTTCGTTAGGATATCAAGGCGACCACAACGGAAGAACGAAACTTACCATAAGATTGGTCACCGTCTTCAATAAACACTGTGATGAAGAAAGAGTCGTAGATTTTATAGTAAACGTAGAAGAGAACGCGACGAGCAGTCTCAAAGATTGCACCCAGGATGGCGAGCTCCAGCCATCCCCTCAATGCAGAGAACGAGAAAAGGAAAGAGAGGGTTGATGCGAGATTGAAAGTTGCTGGAATAGGTGGAACTGTTGGCGCCGCTGCATGGGTCTGGTTTACTGCTTGACCAGGGATACCAGCACTCGCGCCGTTGGGGAAGGAGAGTATGTGTTGTCCCTCAGAGGCCATCGTAGTGACCTTGTTGGGGGATAGTAAGGTCCATCGTTTCACGGATTGCTCCCTTTTATAACACCGGGATCAAGGTCGGTGGCAACTTGCTCGTGAGGTGTGTATCGGCGATACTGATTCCGTTCACTGCCACGTTAAGTCATTGCGACTACATACTACGGGCTTTGGTGGGCGCTATATGCTGTAAAAGAAAAGAAAAGACCAAGGAATTACGATACCTTTTCTCAATACGAGATGAATCATGCACCAGCCACTCCGGAGCACTGCCTGTGGCTCTTCCTTTCGTCCTCGAGTTTTACAGAATTCGAAGATCATGGTCTCAACCAAAAAAGATGCATCAACGCTCTGCTTCAGCTTCTTTCTGCCTCCGGTCTGTCCGCAACGGCGCCAAGCGATAGCTCCATCCGTGCTCACCGCCACAATCTAATCTAATCTCGCCCAACCATTCTGAGTCCCCGGCAAATGGTTCGAGCAGGCTGGACTCGGACCTCGGTTAACTGACTCGCAACTCCTGCTTTATACTCATGCGGCCGTGTAACTGATGCGGATTTACCTTCTTGCCCTCTGCTTTTCATGAAATCTCCCCTGCTATCGATATATCGACCACTCATCTCTCGATCTACACCAACACCAATTTATTCAACCTTGAGGAACTTGTCCAGCAAAATGACAGTGCCAGAACTCCCAAATTCTTCCATACCCATATTCACAACAATCGCCTCCTATCGCCAATGGAGAGAGAATGCCTTCAGAAGCGGGGAATCAGTCGGATTCGTGCCCACAATGGGTGCACTGCATGATGGCCATCTGTCACTAGGTGATGCACCCCGTGATTCTCGCCTCTTCTTCTAGCGCTCAAACCGATGAAAACCTATTGCAGTTCGGAGTTCTCTGAGAGAGAATGACCTAACAGTGGTCTCCATCTTCGTAAACCCTGCCCAATTTGCACCGCATGAAGACTTGTCGACCTATCCACGGACCTTGGCTCGGGACCTCCAACTTCTAGAAGCAGAGGCTGTCCCTACCTCCACAAAAGACGAACGCAAGCTTTCGGCCGTCTTTGCTCCAACAGTCACTGAAATGTATCCGTCCGGAATCGTCCTCAACGTGACCGAGCAAAAGGGAGCCTTCATAGAAGTCAAGGGGTTCAGTCACCAAATGGAGGGCAAAACCAGACCAACCTTCTTTAGGGGCGTAGCCACAGTCGTTACCAAACTCTTCAACGTCATCCAAGTAAGCAAAATGTCGGAATGACACGCTCTTAATGATTCTGACCATCATCCGAACCAGCCCACAAATGCCTACTTTGGCCAAAAGGATATACAACAAGCGCTTATTCTGAAGCGTCTCGTCAAGGACCTCCTGTGCTACTATCCGTCTCCCGAGCGACTCCATATCGTTCCTACTGCTCGGGACCCTATAGATGGCTTGGCCCTCTCCTCCCGTAATCTATACCTGACTCCAGATGGCCGCAAAGTCGCTCCGACGTTACGCAAAGCTCTGGTAGCGGCAGAAAGTAGATGGAACCAAGGGGCAACAAAACAAGAATGCATAGACGCGGCATTGGCCGAAGTAGAAGCATGCCAGACGAAGATCGCAGCAGAAGGCCTGCAGGTTGAAGTCAGACTTGACTACATCGAAATGAACGACGCTAGCGACTTCAGCGTCCTGGAACCCACAACAACACCCGCCGGAAAGTTCACCATTCTAAGCGGTGCACTATACGTCGATAAAACGCGGTTAATCGACAACATCCTACTAGGCGATACCACCGGAATCCTAGACTCCTAGAGAGCACAGAATACAAACCATACATCTTGCTTAACAATGTATTATTCCCTTATCAGCTTTCATAGTGAATATATCCCAAATCAAAACTGTGCTATAACAGATGCTTGATGCGGTGATGAACGCCATGGAGTTATATTAGTTTACTCCCCGCTAGTCATTTCTAGCAACGACTCTATACTCCTTCCAAGGTCCCCGTCGTTCGCCTCCAACACCCAATCAACGACCTCCCCATCCGTGCCCGGGAAAATCTGCAACAACTGTCCACGCGCATGGTCCATCTCCTCCTCCCTCGAAGCATGGGTAGCATCAATCTGCGCCTGCACACCCGCGAAATCGAGGTTCGGCGTAGGCGTCCGCGCAATGTCCGCCCCAGCCGCCGCAAGGTAACTCACTCTCGGCGGGTGCAACGTCTGGGACGGCCCAATGGCAAGTGGCTGGTTCGTATGCGGAGCCTTGGACGGCGTCTCCTCCGGGTAATACCCACCAGGCGACGCGCCAGGTGAGGGTGTTGAACCAGCAAACTGATACGACGGAGAGTACGGCCTCTTGACTCGAGGCTTGTACGGCGTATGCAACGGTGCCTTGTACTCTGTCCCATATACCCCCGCACCATAAGGCGTCTGAGGATATCCACCAGAATTTGGGGGAGCACCGTACTGCTGCTGCTGCTGCGCCCATCCTGCCGACGATGACCCACTCGCAGGTGCATAAGACTGCTGCTCGTGTTGCTGACGGTTTTCACGTCCAAGCTCAAGAGGCGCAAACGGACCTGGGAGGTACGATAGCTTGTTTTCCGCGCCATCCAACGCTTCCGCGAATATACGCCCAATTGCAGTTAGCGGTTTGGATATGGTATCGCCGGTCTTCTGCAGTAGCCGCTTGGCATCGTCGGATATCGTCTGGGATGGTGTCGATATTGCCAGAGGTCTTGCTGATTCTTCTCCGGCGTGGGGTGATGGGGGCACGGGCGGGAGCTTGAGTTGCGCAGGAGGCACAACAGGTGACTGGGGTTCCGATGGTGGCAATGCCCTGATGGCATGCTCAACGTTGCTGGTTTTACGCCGAGTATATCAGTATTATACACAAACTGGATGAATTGCAAGAGTTTCATTCACCTTTCAAACTCTTCCTGATCAATATTCGAAAGTGACGTGTGATCCATCGTTTCAATGAACGATACAGCACCCATCTGTCGATTCAAAAGTTTACATGAATGATCGACGATTGGAAACCGGGAAACATACCAGACTGGAGAGATAGTAGCCAGCTTCACTTTGAAGCTTTTCCGGGTTTCGGAACCTACTGATGAACCTGAAACTCGACCTTAGCCAATGTAGACTGATTTGGATATGGCAGGAACATACTCCACGTTAGAGAGTAGATTATCAGGGCTTGCTTTGAGCACGACATAGATAAGAATGGGTACGAAGGTATCGGCGCCCTCTTCCTTCTTCAAATGTCGAATAAGGCCTGAAACAGGGATGAGTGCTTCCTGTCAAAAGTCCAGAGCCATGAGGCTCACCAAATATAACCTTGCAAGCATTCAGAATGCATATTAATTTATCGCGAGGGGCTTTGTAATGATTAATCTTCAATAGCTCTGAAACAAGGAACATATCAGAATCTATGAGCTGCAGCTATTCCAGCGCCAACTGACCTTGTTGTGCAAACATGAGGAATCCTTTGCTTCCTTCTCCCTCAGGTATATCAAGATGCTTCTCCTCGATCCAGCCGAACAATGCTATCCGTTGCGCCAAAACTTTGTCCTTTTCGAGGTCATCGGTCGTAATTGGCCGTGGAGGGTTCGCCTGTGCCAACTGTGGTGTAAAGGTGCTGGGTATTGATCAGACATGCCAACACTACATTGGGACGAAAGGAACTGACAATTCGTATAGTCGATTCATGACCAACTTTTCCATTCCCTCCATGGCGTTGTCGAACTCTGCGTCAGACGCGTTCCTCCACACGTCACAACTCCGCATCTGTACAGCAATGAACTGCAGCGATACCCCGAATCAGGGTGATAAAATCAAATTGACAACGGTAGTAGAGGCTTACGGAAAGGAAGTCGTTAATAATCTTAACCTGGTCATTGACCGTGAAAGTGCGCTTTGCAAAGTTGCTCAGGAAACTGCAATGAAACGGTGGTATCGTATTTGATAAAGTCGAATGACAGAGACATAAAGTAAGAACATACGATCTGAGGTACTTTGAGACCGGTTCCGCCGTCTTGGACTTCATCTGATCGAGAAACCGTTGGAAATCAAAGGCTGTAGCATCTGCCTGCTTATCTGTTCGTGTCCCCGGAATAGGTGAGGCTGTTCCGCTGCCAGCAACAGCGGGAGTGTGCGATCTCGACGAAGGTTCTGTCCTGGGATCTAGTCTTGATGCTGAATCTTGTTGGGAGGCAAAGGCCGATAACGTTGTTGGTGAAGGGACCGGTTTTGCCACATCTATCGATTGTGGACGAGGCCGCGCCAGAGGGATCGCAAATGTTCTTGCGAGCGCAGACAGGGATGGGAACGGTGATGATGCTATTGACGGTGCAGTTGCTGCTGCTGCATTGACAGGCGTTGGACTGGCCACTGGCGTTGCTGGAGACTCTGCGCTCTGCTTGTCCTTTTCTGGGAGAGGAGGGGGCAGCGTGGATGGCAGTGTCTTTGGTGACGGTGTCCTAGGGGGCGGAAGATTGCCCTCCGAAGCTCCCCAGGCCTCCCTAGCAGCGGTTTCCTCGACACTTACCAGCGGATCGAACTCGCTCAGAATGTCCTTTGAGACAGGCGCATTCAATGAGATCGGCGTGACCGGTGAATGAGACGCCAGCCCTCCAAAGATTGACTGGTCGTACGACGCAGAATCTGGAAATGTGACAGGCCTTGCCTCATTTGTGTCCAGATCTTGGTCCTTTGGAGATTCTGGCTTGACATCGTTCCATGGGTTTGGTGACGATGGCAGATCTGGTGCTGTGGGCGCCGAGAGGGCTACAGACTGTTCTGAGCGTTCTGCGGTGGGTAGCTGGACGGCCGGAACAGACTCAGAGTGCTTGCTGGACATTTACCAAGGACGATGAGCGGAAGATAACAAGAGCGATTGGGCGCAATGGGGCACGATCATGGCACGTGTGACGCGATGGGACTTGCAATCAGTTCCCGTTTGCCGCCCGCGTTCGGAGTTGCTTTCGTACTTGCAACATTGCGGCGTTTGACATTCATCCGGCTTGCTCGCTATATATTCGCCTGTTTGCATGTCTGATTCTTTTTAGTACCGTTCCCTCGAGCCCTGAGATATGATCGTCAGCCCAACGTAACAGGATTCAGAACATCAATTCTCTCCTTCCTCCCTTTCCCTCGCGATGCCACGGTCCTTCAGCTGGAAGAAGTGGGCCAGGTCCATGCTCAGTGGCAAGGGTGACAGGTAAGAGCACTCTGGTATGCTCCTTTTCCCAACCCGTCTCAAGACTTTCAGTGCAAACCGGTCAGGCAAACAGCTGAACTCTGATGCAGAGCTCAACCTTCCGTTGGAGCTGGTCATCGAGGTCGCTCTGATCCTGGGATCCAACTATTCCGACTGCTACTACACTTTTGTGCGGGTGTCTAGGCAATTCAAGGTCATAATGGAGCGAGAGTGTCTCCAATTCCTCCCCATTCGCCTCGAATCCCCAAACAGAATCATCGCCTTCCATCGGTTTCTCATCCTTCGCCCAGAGCTTGCCCCCAGCATCAGGCAGCTCTGGATACGTGGTGCGCGATCTCGCCAAAAACCCAAGGCTGGGTACTCAGAACCGACAAACACTACTTGGAGACAGTTCAAGTCCTGTGCCTTCGAGCAAATGCACATCATAAACTCCTGCACCAACCTCGTCTCCCTAGGATGTTCCTTCCCAGTCATGTTCCTCTGTTTTCGATTCATGAGAGGTGACATTTTCTTCAAGCACGACAAGCTCACGGACCTGACCCTTTTCGAGAATTGGAATCTTTGGTCTTGCTTTCTGATGGATCCTCCGATGGAAGGACCGAATCTTTTCCTTCAGCTGACGCACCTCACCATCCTCGACGGTGTCGCTCCAAACTTTCCCACCCACCTCTTTCCACTGCTACGCTACTTCTCAGCAGAAATATACCCGGCGTCACGACAGGTTGCCTTGGAGGCTTTCAAGGCTGACAAGGTGCTTGAAGCTCCTCTCCCCTCCAATCTCCGCAGACTGTCGCAGGATGTTAATGTCAGACTTCATATGGTCAACGACAGCGAGCTGGGAATAAAAAGAGTGTTCGGGGAGGGCAATCGCTGTTGGGAAATGAGGGTTGGTCCACCAGAGTATTTTCGTTGGTGGTGCCAACGGCTCGACCAGAAAACATATCCTCACGACCCCCATTAACATGTTTACGCTTCATCCCTGGCTCCCATTTCACGACCTTGCATGCCACTTCTACTTATTTGCCACGTATTCTTTATGCACTCACTGTATGATTCGCAGTGCACTGTATGCACTTGACCATTCAATATTCAGGTATCATTTATAGATTTCATTTCTGGTGTACCATGCTTCGGCTACAATCGCCTTCATGGTCAGAATCTGTTTCGTAGACCTCGAGGCCTGGAAGTTCTACTCGTGGCAAACCTTCCAGGTTGCTCGGATCTCAGGGAATCAACCTGAGCCCCTGCATGTTTCATCTGGGTTGATTTCAGCCTGTCCACAGGCAGACTGATATTCGACACCTTGTTGCTTCACATGGAGTAATGGCATTGCGGCATTATGTTGTAAACCATGGTATTGATTCTTGTTCGAATGCTGCTCGATGCTTTCAACTCTGATGCTCGTGATACAGAATCGGATATTCTGGACTTTCCTGCAAGTGAAATCTTGATTCGGTATACGTACAGACAGATATGATTATGTACACTCAAGATAATCAAATCTCTGGTGCGTTCGCAATCGCTGAGTTGCTGCTGCTTCAGGACAAACGGCACGGTTAATTGAAAGGTGACATCACTGCAAAGGCAGCCCCTATAGCTACATGGGACAGATTCATGCACTACAGATGTGATGACCCCGACGGTCATGGCCTACCCAAGCGCCCGACTCGTTTGCGAAATCCCCGGCTGAGCGCTTTTGGGTTCTGAGGTCCCGTATGCCGCTGATAATGTGGTGTCTCTGGCATATGCTTAGAGTCTTATCAAGGTTCTTCCACTTCTCTAGCTGATGGAATACTTCAAACTCTATCCCTTCGCAGTAGGCACCGTGTTATCTGCCTTTCGCGGCGTTTCAGGTCGACACCGGCCGCTACGGCTTGATGTTCAGAAAACGAGATCTGTGGGCATGTGGGCTGTCAATTTCGCCGAGGCTGAGAGTCAGCAGGATGGTGAGTGGATGTCGGAGGTAGGACTAACCTGGAGAGATCATGATGGAAGGTGATTGGGATACTTAAAAGTCCTGAGGAACTACCCCTCTTACAGAAACTACGCACTTCCCGCCACTGCAGAGTGGTGAGCACCAGATGGATAAACCTTTTCCCTGCATACCCATGGCGATCCCTGACATTAATGGTGCTTCTCGAGCTATTCCTAGGTTCGGGCTCGTGCCAGTGATATTCTCGGATGGACCCCTGGCCGAGTGTACGTCTGTCAATGCGGTCTCTGGATTTCTCAGTGCTCCATGCTGCGACCGAGTGGTTGTACAGGTAGGCAGACTGGCTGGACTCTCGAGGAAGACTCGCAGTGACTGATGGGAACAAACGGAAACATATCCGGAAAAGGAAATGTCGGCCCAGGGGAAATGCTGTTGTGTTTGTTCTGTGTTTGCTGTTCTTCCCTATTACAGCGCGACGCGTTCGGTCTCTTCTTCCCCCCATCATCGTTCGCAGTACCTGGCTGGTACTATACCCTCCTTATTCATACCCCCCAAAAAGCTTCGATAGCTCTTCACAAAGCTATCAAGCATTCGGACTCTTACTTGCACTTTAATCCTTTTCCTTATTTCTATTATCTCCTATTTTTGTCAAGACACACCCCATGGGTCGTTCTCTCTTTTCCAAAACACATCCACCAGCACCAGCAGTTCGAACAGAACCGGAGCGGATTGCGGATCCTTGTCAAAAATGGAGTGACTGGAACAAGTTCGACCCCGACTCTGAGGAATTCTTCAGCAACGCCCAGCTCGAGCTCTTCATTGACGCTGAGGCTGTGCGTCAGAGCGAACAGGAGATGAGGGAGGAGGTTAGGAGGACGGTCTTGGATGCGGCCTCAGACAGTGGGTCTGACACCAGCGATAGTAGTGCCAGCGATGTCGAGAGCCCAGTCCCACAACCAACGACCGTCGTCCCAATCCGAGTCGTTACTAGCACTTTTCCCGTGCCGCGAGAACAGACCAGTCGTTACGATATTACGGTGTCTCCCCAAGTCCAGACTACCCATCGTATGCCCATACGAGAGCTACCGACTGTCTCTCCCAGGTCCTATCGCCAGGCTAATCGTTCGGCGGTTTCGGCAGCCATTTCGCCCTCTGTCGTTAGAGGTGCTTTGGCGCTGAACGAGGCATCTCCGGAGCAAGTCCCGACGCCTCCGCTCTCTCCAGTCTTCGCTCGGGCGCTCCCCGCTCCAACCGTTCATTATCGCGCACCATCGGTTCCTCGATCTCGCACTCCTAGCCCTACCAGGGCACCTGTCGTGCCCTCTACGCCCCCTGCGCTCGTTCCTATGCCCGCGCTCGTCACACCTTCCCCGCCAGGTAGTGTCACCCCTCGCAGTTTCTACTCGTGGCAGACCCACAGTATCCCCGCCGTTCCCACCAGCCCGACTTTCATGAGAGGCAACCGCGATGGACCCTTGACCAATCCCCGCGCCCGCATGTCGTTTGCACAGCTCTCTAACGCCCAGTCGGCCGTTCTAGTGCAGAACGTTAACTAACACCCCGGACACCCGACCCATGGTCCTTGACTAAAAGTTCTATCCGTATTGATTGCTTTAATGTTACATTAAACGACCCTACAGTGCGATACGCTCCCTTCATTGCTTTCGTTTATGCGGATATGTTCTTTCGACCTTTTCTTGTCATTATGGCCTGACTTATTATGCTTTATCCTATTCATATCGTACATTCTTCTTGCTTTTTGCATTTCGCTTGCAGTTATGCTATGTAGCTCACCATCTTCGACCCGCTGATACCTATGCTACCTCACGGTCCATCCACGCCCACCATACATACACAACCATTGTATACTGCTGCACATCCCACGACATCCATTGCTTCGACGTTAACCTATACTTGTTGTATCACTCACTTGGTGGATTCGCAGACTGCGACCATATGTATATATATTTCGACGTTGTCAACTATTATGCTTGGTAGAAAACTTCCTTTTGGTCTCTCGCAATTCGATGGCTATGCCAGGGACGCCGTTGGGCTCCATATGTATATATATATCGACCTTGTCAACTATTCTGCTTGGAAAACTTCCTCTTGGTCTCTCGCAATTCGAGGGCTATACCAGGGACGCCGTTGGGCTATTAGCTCTAGCCCCACCTAGTGTCGTATTGGCTGGTACTTTCAAGCAACGTCCAGAGCGCGCTTCCCGTCGAGTCGAATCCAACCAGCAAGCACCATGTGTCCTCTGTGGTAGGACGAGGCAGACGCAAAGAGACTTTGTCCACTTGTTCAGGTTTTCCACCTTCTTCGCCCTTCCCCCCAGGCTTTATACCCGACACAGGTGATGTAGAAACCGCGTGACCGGTTATAAAGGCAAACTTGGCCCTTCCTTTATTTGTTATACAAGACCTGCAAGGTGGGGATTAGGACATCGACAACATGTCGTGCGCAATCCAAGTCCACTCACAAGACGTTTTCAACCACAGACTGGACGAATTTGGGTGCAAGCAGCCCTCTCCACGAAAGGTGGGCTGCATTTCCGACTATTGACGGCTGGAAAGGTTCATACACCGCCAAATACGGGTCTACCCTGTCATTCGCAGAAATCCTGGCAGCAACAAGATCAATGATCAGCCTCCACACCGAACACATACCGCATCAATCCAGGGCAAATTAACCGTGACGACCTTACCTCGGCGATCCAAGTATAGCAAGTCCGGCCCATTCGAAGAGCTCCAGTGCATCGCGGTCCCAGTCCTCTGTGTCTTCATCCCCTGCAGTGGGTTTCTTGCTTTTGGAAAGGACCGACCGGGGCTTGAAGGATGGGATGGGAATATGGACGTTGAGTAGTTTTTGTTGAGAGCAGGTGACTTTGGTTAGTTTAGGTGCTTCATTGAATCCTGTGTATTCCGGAGCTTGGGTTGGGTCTGGGTTCGGACATGGTTAGTACGTGTGGGTAGATTGGAGGTGGACAATAGAGCGAAAAAGGCGGGGATTCTAGATGGATAATGGAGTAGGTTTGGCGGGGGCCAAGGCGAATAAAAAAAGTAACTGTGTGCGGTAGGGTGACGATTCATCCGAAAGATCGGAAGAGTAGGAACAATTGGATATACATACCTGCAGAACAACACACAACCTCCCAAGCGTCTAACCCATCCCGTGCAGCTCTCCTCTTCTCCCAATCTTCAATTGCCGCCTTTTGCTTAGCATACCCTTTCGTGCCTGATCTTTTTGTTTTCGCTTCTTTCTCTGCCGCAGCATTCCCGCCTTCCGATGCATCCGCAGAATTCAGCGGGATCTGGATAACTAAACTAAGTGGCACAGCAGTCCCAAAACAGATCCGAACGTTCAGCAGAATGCAATTCAGTGGTATGTAAGAAGTTTGTTTCACCCGGATCTGGGGGGTGGATTGCAATGGGGCTTACCATGCTGGTCAGACTGTCCTTTGAAGGGAAGAGGTCGGCCTGTGATCCCGATAATCTCGTAGGCCTCTTTGGATAAACAGAGCGTCGCTACCCCTCTGGGATCGATGCACCATAGGTCCGATGAGGCACCAGCGACGTTGGGTGTAACCATGATTGCACTAACGACCATAGGAAATTAGACGCGGTGTTCATTATTCAAGCCCAGAGCTATGCGGACGCTCACCCCAAATTAGACCCACTAAAACACCCTGCCTTCTTCAAAACGCTACTCAGCGTAGTCTTCCCCTTGGAGTACCTCGTCTCCAACTTTGAGAGCACAGAGTGGAGCTCGGGGTCTTCTGGAAACACGACATCAACCTACTGAGAAGGGGTGTGTTTGTCAGGAAACAGTAACGTGAAGGAGAAGGGTGGCGAAGCTACGACTTTCCTGCTGAGTAAATGGCCGATTGAAAGGTAAGATATTTATCTTATCTGACGGGAAAAGTCCTGTGGAGACTTGAAGGTGGCGTTTCTCCAGTGGGCTCATCATGGTTGTGGAGGATCAAGGAAGATGAGGACATCGCGTTGTGACGTCCCGACGACCCGTCTCGCGTCGCGTCACTCACATATTGGCGGTGAAGATGATCCACAACCAGCATGTTCAGGATCCCTAACGGCGTAGAGATTCGAGTCCGTATACAGGAATGCATTATGGAATACAGCCCCTCTCGTGGGTAGGAGTACAATTTGATATTTACTTAATGTCTAATTAGTCTATGCCGCCCAACCAAGGATGAAAATACGAAAAGTGATAGATGCGATATGGAAGATGCGTGCGACGGTATTAATGGGGGTAGTGGGTGCTGTGGGTAACAATGAAATGGTACCAGGCGTGTCTAAGCAACAGGTGCCCGGACATATTTTCTCCTGAACTTGGAGTCAATGTGCTCAAGATAGTAAGCACCTGGCCAGATGTTGTCGACAGACCCTTCTGGAGTGAAGTTGACGGCATTGTGGTTCTTCTCACGAAGCTGCAGAAGGGATGTATATCAGTAAAAAGACAAGTGGTGCGATTTGGATAAAATAACATACTGCCAATGCGGTAACGAAATCTTCGGGTGATGCAATTGTCATGGCAGCAAGTCGCTCAGTGAGGTTAAGCTTCTTCTGAATGTCGGAAACATCGCCCTTCACACGAGCAGTGAAGAAGGTGGCAGCACAGCCGCTGCCGAAGGAGAACAAGCTAACACGCTTGCCCAAGAGTTCAGAAGGTTGCACGGTTCCGACAAGAGAAGCGAGGCAGCCGTAGAGCGAGGCGGTGTACATGTTACCGAGTCGCTTGGAGCAGGCCATAGCGGGGTCCGTCCTCTTTGAAAATGAACCTTTTGACAGTGAGACGAAAGTCTTCTCGACGTTCTTGTCAGTCAATGATTGACTGTGTGTTTGAGCGAGGAAGGCTTCAGGGTTGGGAACGTTGGCAAAGCGGGCAGCCTTGGGCTCAGTGACGAAATCGTTATAGAGCATGCGAGCATGACCCTTGACGGCTTGCTTTCCGTATGGGCTGTGGAAAATAGCATAGTCGAGGGACTCCAGGGAGAATGGTACGTCTGAGACTTCCTTTCCGGTGGATTGGGCCTTCCTCTTAGCGGCTTTGGCGACCTTGTCCTTGAAGGTGGAGTAGGCAGCGTCGAGTGCAGCAACATAAGTGACGACGGAAACGGGGCCGTCAACCTCGGGGTATTCTGATGACAGATTTGGCTTGTAGAAGTCGTATGTGTTGGCCATGTAGGTACCGTGAATGGCTAGAATAAAAACCCGGTTATCATCTCTGGCCAAATAAATGATGCGGAATGAATCTTACGTTCGAAAACGAAGGGGGCATTGGGTCCGATGAGGATCGCACATGCACCAGCACCTCCGGCAGGTCGAGCAGGACCTTCAGCGTAAACGGCGATGTCGCCAGACACGACAATCGCGTTGCGTCCGTCCCAGGATGTGGATTCAATCCAGTTAATGGCGTTAAAGAGGGCGGCAGTTCCACCGTAGCAGGCGTTCTTGGAGTCAATGCCCTCAATGTCAAAGTTGCCGGCATCGGCGAAAAGGTCCATGAGGGTGGTCTTTACAGATTTCGACTTGTCGATGATGGTTTCAGTGCCAACGTCAATGCGGCCAATGGACCTCGGGTCGACATTGTACTTTTCGAGGAGACCAGAGACAGCTGAATAAAACTAAAGTGAGGTGACATTTGGAAAACGTGTGGCAAATTGACATACCGTTGAGAGCAAAGGAGTTGATATCCTCGCGGTCATCTGGCCAGGCCATGTACTCCTGACCAAGACCAATGGTATACTTTCCGGTCGACACGCCATCGAAAACTTCGAGGTCGGACTCAGAGACACACTAGAGGCAGAAGTTAGGCAAAATATGGAAGAACATTGTCTCTGACACGTACTCGACGAGGGAAATAGACCTCAATGCCGAGGATACCAACATCCTTGGGACGAGGAATCTCAGCGTCTGCGACAACGGATGCAAGAGGAATGGTCATGGTGAAAGGACAATAAGAGAGTGGGTGAAAACAAGCAAGGGAAGGAATGTTCAGATAGAAATAATTGACAAGGGTTATATAGAAAACTTGTGGGATGAGGATAATAATTACGAAATTATTGTGGTACGATTCAGGCCAAGTTGTCCAGGGTCTGATCAGCGCGTTGCGCGACATTCCACATTTCGCTAAAATCTCCGACCCCAAAATGAACTAACTGCTCAGATCCAGACCACCACCATCATATCTATTTGCCGTCCTTGGAGCTCGCTTAACCTGCTCAGGATCCCTGCATCCCCACCGTATTGTCTCCTGCCCCTTCGGAGCGAATTCAGTACACTGAGTGTGGACCAACGCTGTTCTTAGCCGCCGATTCAGACAAACCGCCCGTAATCTCCGTCGAACAATCAAAAAACATAATTAGTCCATCATCCAATTAGGGTCGCGCCATTCGAGTCGCAGTTCGGGCTCACAGCGCCGCCGAGGGCAGATGCTAGCTTCGTGAAAACTTTGCTACAGGTTACTGTTCGTGACCATGTTTAGTTCATGCGTTCACGAGATCCTCGGCGGAATATTGGTCATGCAGGTGGGGCGAGGTATGCATACCATTAGACCCAGGGTGAGTGAGGCAATGGATGAGGTACGGTTGTTGGCGCCATCTCTTACTTGTTGTTTCATTGACAAATTTGTCCCTCAGTACGCACAGGTATATTACGAGTGAGGCCCAGTCTGGGTCGACTTTTACGCGTTTCCACCCCCAAGTGCTGCCCGAGTTTCCAGAAGATTTATATCTGTCGAACAACACATGCTCGAGGACATTTCACGCATCAGAACCCTTCACGACCGTTCATCTTTACTAATGTCTGAAGCCAGGTGACTCTCCATTCGCATTATAGCACGGAGTGGTCTTGCGAGCACTCGGTGTTCCGTCTTATAAACATGATATCAATGGATCCACGATCTTGGTGAACACCCATTTGGCTTGTGAGTTTCCGCATATGCCCTGTTTCTTACCATTATATCTCACGTATGACTCAGCTAGCATACCCCGTTCAACAAATATTACGATGATAGATAACGTACTCAGATAAGTGTCCATTGAAGTGCTACGAAGTCCATATATCATACAAGAATAGAAGCAATCCAATCTCTTGCAAGATTAGTAACCCTTGGTCTGAACTTGTGATCCGAAGAACCCTATAATTCAAGTTCGTTAACATGGTCATCACTTATCTGTTCTGAAGACTACTACTCACAGTACTTGGAAGTGTACTTGACGGAGATGGGGCCAGATCCAGGTTCGCACTGCAAGACAAAGAATCAACAGGGGTTCCACTTTAGATTCAACGCTGACACGTACAGATGCAGGAGCAGGTCCGCCACGGGTATGGGTGCGATAGACGGTGGTCGCCAACTTTCCTTCAACCTGCTTGACCTGAAGCCAATCGACGTTCTTAGCACCCTCAGGTGCGGGAATACGGCCTACACCAGCTCCAAGGACGTATGCATCAGGGTTTCCGCGCAATTTCTTGGGACCGGCGCTGCGCATATCCCAGACTGGGCTGGTACCGTTTCCAGAGGGTGAGATGCTGAAGAAATGTTCGCCAAAGCTGAATGCATTTGACTTGTCGTTAAATTTGCCGATCGACTCGACGATAGATGAGTCTGGCCTGTCCAGATCAGAGTCGACGAAGAGGCCGTAGATGAGATCGTCTATGGCATCAAACAGGGGGGTTCCGCCCAGGCATGAAAGGTCGTAAAGAGTGGCAACAGCTCCAGCAGCACTGACATTTTGATAAGTAAGGGCCTCGTGGCAGTACGTTTCAAGATCAACTCACGCATATTTGCCTTCAGCATTGCAGGTGTAGTTCTGTACACCAACGCCGAGAGTGACATAGTTGGGAGCTGTCTTGGGCTGCTCGAGGATGGTTTGCCCCGCTGGGAGCTGCAACTTAGCCCGTCCTGCATTGCACAGGTTGTGGAAGGAGAAGTTGGGAACCGCAAGAGCGGACGATGCAAGAAGAGCGGTGGCAACGAGGGAGCCGAGCATGTTGTTCGTGAAAGGGAGGGGGGGGGGGGGGGGGGGGGGGGGGGGGGGGGGGGGGGGGGGGGGGGGGAGAGGTTGTGGCGAGAGAAGAAATGCGAGGGCGGAATGAGGAATAATTTCCGGGGCGCCCTAGTATTTATTCCCCTCGCTTATGCCGTGCATCCCTGTCATTATTATCCAGTGGCTCGTTTCTGAAACGCCGAACTATTGGCTGATGTTCTGTGAGTCCGAGATTCCTATGCTTAGTAGGAGCCCTTGATGACTATTCAAAAGGACCAGCAATTCGCACCGCTCACGGTTAGTTTCAGCCCCCTGGTTTCTCCTTTCAGCGTGTTACACCGAAGATTTCTGACGCGTGGCGCACGTAAAGATCCTTTCCCTTTGACTTGCATCGGATGTCTGCCAAAATTACTGAGAACCCTCGGTCTGCCAGTGGTGCAGCATGCCCCTGCCAACTACACCACTTCTTTTTGCGAGTGCTTCACTCACGTCAAGGCTTTCGAGACAAGCTCACAGAAATCCGAGATCCGTGTAAATCCCGGCCTCAGCGCTCATATTCTAGTAAACTTGCGCGACCGCTCTCATAAGGCGCTACTCAAGTTCCATGATCGCCGCATTCCACCTGGAAACCGTCAAGATGGAAACCACAGGCTCGCATAGCCTTCGTCCCAAAGCCCTGATTTTCCGTTCTTTCAACGCCTTCACCTGACAAGAACCCATCTCGACAAGTGGTGAGTGATTTTCCTCTGGTGACAGCGCGGTACAGATCAGCGAAGGTGGTTATTCTTAGTTGTGTTGATTCTTTTCTTACCAGGCGCTGCGTCGTGGCTGGAAAAATGCAGGTACCCCTCTGCTGAGATGTTTACATAGGTATGGCTTTCTCACCGCCGTATCATTCTTGCGTACACCTGATGGATTGGATGTGGATGCGGGGTGTGCACGTCAGTAAGCTAAGCAGTATGCTCCGGTCAGCCGCAGCAAACTGTAATCGACGGGAGGCGCTTCGCGGCGTAGTGCATTGGCTTCAAAGAGCTACATATATATGAGGAAGCGTTATCGCTGTAGTCATTGACAGATGCTTGATATGTATTTCATATTTTGGGAAAGCCGCGTGGCCGAGCTTCCCGACGCCCTCGCCCGTCCACCAACTAAATGGTGTTTCAGCCGCACACAGCGCCAGGGCGGTAACGAGAAAGGGTAGCCTTAAATGAGATCTGGTCCGGTGAAAATGGCGCCAGCAGTTCAGCAGTGCACAGAGCCACGCTGAAGTAGACAAGAGAGGAGCACTCTGAGCAAATGTTGAGGGTGACCCTGTGTGTCTGTCTGGACGTGCTTCTAATATATTCCATCGCAGGATATGGAAGCAGCAGAAAATGATACTTCCTTGACAGGTTTCCCGGCCGTCGAACAGACTGGTTCTTTCAAACAGATAATGATAATCACATTGGACGTGGCAGCCAGCGGTAAAAAGGCTCGGGAAAGAAGTAGAGGCCAATTGAGTTCCATCAAATTTCTGCGCGAAGAACAAAAGGTGATAATAGATATATTTGATCCTTACCAAGCTCGAAGCCAATCGTGCTCCTTGAAACCAACGTTCGTGCTCTGAGTGCAATAGGGCACCTGCATTCTGCTAGGGTAGCCACACATGAGCTGTACGCGATATGTAATTTAAGTTTAGATCGGGTATCTCGGTCCTCAGGCCTCAGAGAGTGGGTTGTAAATCTATAGACACACACTTACACCTACTTACACACATTGCCCAGACAACTTACGTTCCTTACTGCGCCATTCGGGCTCGCTAATTTACCGGAGTAATCCCCGAGATCAATAGACACGACGCTTACTGGCGTATAAGTAATAAGACTTCCGGAAGCCCAAGGGGAATACAAACTAGGAGACATCGTAATGCCCGAAATTCGACTCTCTGCTGAATGACCTAGATATATATATATACCACATAGAGCGAGAGTGAGAGTGGAGCATGAGAGCCCGCTGGGCAGGGCAAGTCTACTGGTACGTCGGTGCCGTGGTATCAGTCGAAGAATAAAACGCTGTAAATGTTTCCCAGGAACTACAGCTGCCGAGCTCACATAACCACATAGCGACACTCCTTGTACAAATCGATGATGCGCTATCCTGGAACGCAATAGCCCTTTACCTATGATCTATCCTGGCCTGGACCGACTCGACCAGATCACTTAGATTGAACGGGCCTGGAAATCCTCTTGCACGCCTAAGAAATGCCTGGGCTGGAAATATATGTCACGTACTATATGTATACTTGCGCTGTGCCTCGCCTCAACCGCAACCAGGGGTTACTTGCAGAGAAACACATGCGCCCAAGAGTACGATGCCCCAGCCGTCCTGAGGCGAGCTTGCTTCAGGAGAAATGCAGTGAGCACAGCTTGTCTTTTTACTTCACAAACAATGGGGCGGTACTCCAAGATTCATTTCATGGCCCTAGTCCAGCATCTAGGGAGGCTGCTGCCAATCGATGCGCTCCAACAAGCTACGTACATGAATATGGGGAAGAGATACGTGGGCAGTATAGGTTGGCTAACATTGACTTCAGAGATGGGGTTCGACGACGCGTTCCATCGATGGGCACTCTCCGACATGTTTCTCATGGTATGTTACTTCGTTCCTGGAAATACTCGGGAGACAATTCGTCTGTTGGTCGACAAATCTCCCAAGACCGGCATCTTCGGGGAACTTGTGCTTCTGTCGGACTGTGGACATGTTCGCGACCGAGACGACTCGAACCACCATTACCGCCTGATTAATGATTCTTTGACGCGGCGGTACATCCTGATCGCCTCGGCTCTACGCAGGAGCCGACTTTGCCGATGACCATCCTCAATGGACCCACCAAAATAGGCGCTCACGGTAGAATTTGCGTTGGCCTTGGCTGTTCATATGTTTAGCCGGTTTACCGGTTGGGACGGGAAGATCAAGGGACGACTCAGGTCTTGCTGCTGCAAGTAGGTATAATTTGAAGTGGCATGAGCATTTGCTACCATGCCAGGTAGCGCGGGGGTATCTGGGCTGCAGGGATCGTGGATCGTACACTTTAAATATGTCGATGCTGGGACTTTTCGTCCGATCTTTGGCCAGGTGATGAGAAGGGACTGGCTCTCTGCAAATGCCCCTGACTAGATGTTGTGGAAACCTCTGGCCTAGTCGAGATACAAACTCGAGGGCGCAATCAATTCGTGCCTTTGTTGACTGCAGTGACCCAGCAGGTGTCACCTCAAGTGGATGCTAAGGCCGTTCCAAAGGCGAGAACATTCAAGAAGCCCGCTCGGAATCGGACACCCACCCCAAGGCACCCATAAGAAAGGGGTCATGACAATCGCGTAACGTTCAAAAATATCCATTAGTATCAATCATTACGAGTCGTTCGTGGAGAAGACGTATCCTTGTAAGTACATAGGGTCCACTTATAGGTTTATGTTCCCAGTGATATGCATCGGTAATTGCTCCTTTAGAAAATTGGGAGAGTAAAGATGGCGCCTGGCTCTGACACGAGAAGAACTGCGAGCCCTATGTAGTAGGCAAGCGCGACGACAACGAGGAGGAGGGCGCTGCCAACTTTCCCGAGGCTGAGGAATACAATGATCAGTTAAATCTGCAGGTTCTCGCGAGGAGGATCACTCACACTGCCATTGAGAGGAACTGTCCGCAGGCCAGGATCAACACTGCGAGTGATGCAAACGACAGGAGGACAGTGAAGAGCTTGCTCTTTCCAACTACGGCAATGAGTAGCATCGTGATTGTGATCCACCACACGAAAAGGTAAAGGCCAAGAGCCTTGCCGATCTGACTGGGATCCGTGAAGGCCTCCAAGACTCCAAAGGACGGGATGAGAACTGCGCCGTAGCTCAACCAGAATGTGCTGAAGGTCATAAAGCCTAGTTAGGATAAGAGACACGTCGTCCGGTTAGTTTCTGGTGTGTAATGTGTAGCAGAAAACTCACAGGTAGCGTAAAGCGTGTATCCTCTGATAAATTCCATAATGGACACCAATGTCAAAGCAAGCCCTCCTGCGAAGACCAGCATGCCGACAAGGACGTTAGGGATGAAGACTCCTCCAGCGTTGAGGTTATACAACGCCATCAAAAAGGTGGTCCCTGCGAACGCGAACATTCCACTGCAAAGGTAAAGGTCGACGAGTGTTCGCTTGTGTGGACCAAGAAGTTTGCTTACCCGGGTGTGGGGTTGCCTGGGATGGCTGGGGTAGGTGGTGTTACGGGAAGGGGAGCTGCCTGAGACGGAGGGCTCTCGCCACCATACTCTATCTTCTCGCTTTGCGAAGCCATGTCGTGTAGCGAAGAGGGAGAAGGCTTTGACGGTGAAGGAGAGAGGCAGGTCCTCGGGTTCTGGGCTGGGAACAAACAGGGTCGATTTTTGAAGGCTTTTTAAGTCCTCTTCCAGGACCCTTTCCTGTTCCTACATCAGCTTGTGTCCTCACCGGTTTACGAGAGTAGGAAATTCCCGAGGTTTTCACATCCGCTAACGATTCTGAATGCGATCAAACCTGCAATACATATTTGTTCACATTGGTCTTCTTCTTACGACATCCTGATTGGGCGCTGGGGAACTCTTCCAACTTGGCTGCTCAGAATGGTCTTGGGATCTCTCCGTGATTCGCCCATCTTGGTGAGCGGCAGTTATAATTACACACCTAATTGTCCTAGTGACCTTTTGAACAGTCCAATCATGGAATAAAGCAGTTTTCACATCCAGGTATATAGTGTACATCTTGGGAGCAACCGAAGATGTCGAATGAATGATTTGTGAAGATAGAAGCAGGCCCGTGGGTAGGGGTGTTCTCGACAATGTGCAGGAATCTACAAGAGCTGGGGCGAGAGAAACGTAAGATGGGGAATATGGTGGATACTGCAGAAAATAACTCGCCTGTAAGGCTTCCCAGCGGTGCGGTAGCTGTCTTTGGCAGGTAAATCGTTTTGCCGCATGACAGCTCCTGGCAGCAGTTAACGCTAGGAACAATCGTTGGCGACGTGTACACCGTCCAACCAGAAGGATAAAGTACCCCGGATGGAGGTTTTTTGCAGGGCTGAAGTCAGCATGTGATCTTTCCCCAACGGCATACGATGGGCCGATGGGCGCCTTTGTTAGGCCCGGGAGAGCGAGATTCCACGAATACTCTGGACTGTGGAGCAGGCTCTCCGCACAAGCAGGTGTAGACTAGACATTGCATAGTCAGTCGCCAACAACACCATTCTGCACCACTCCGAGGTCTAAAATGGTGTTTCATGTCGCCAAGGGTGAGCATAACGGGGCGCGGGGAGACTGCGGGACTAATCCGGAGCAAGAGTGGCCCAAAGTTGAACCCGTCGAAGTTCAATGTACTCCGCTTCGTGGATGTCGAACCCATCGTCGGCTTCATGCTGATGCCTTAAAAAGATGAGCTGTGGCAGTTCGAAGAAAATCAGGTCTCGGTGAAGAATCGCCGTGCAGGTTATTATAGGAAACTTCAGTTGCGTTCCTAAAAGATGCTCCCTCTGTTGGGTCCTAGCAAATATCAGTGGTTTAAAGTGTTCGGTATGACCTGTGGCTATATGTCGGGCATTGGGTGTAAGAATTAAAGTTACAGAGTAACTCAATGCCGATTGAAGCATGGAATGTGGGTTAAGCGCCCATAGTCTATGCCGCGGTTAAACCACGTTCCAATGGCCGACACGTGGCGAGGCGACGTTCGGCGACCACAGAAGGGCCGTACCACATGCTTAGCCAATAAGCAATTCAATTGATGCTCGAAGATTATGCCTCGCAATCCTCACGATTCCCCGAATCCTGGTGGCGTTACATTCCAAGCGCGGGTCGCCGATGAAATGTCGGCTTTTCTGGCTGAGGATTCTGCGCAATGAACAGTTTATGCGGATTATCCGTGGAACTGTACTGAATTGGAGCTTGGTATCGACTTGTCTTCTATCGCGTTCTCGACAAGAACATTTTCAAACGGACATGGAGAGTGACTGGATTCAACTGGCGACAGCCTAAACGGTTCGGATCCAGGCCTTGTGTTGCTGGTCGTGGAGTTGGAAGCCTGTTTACCAAGGTTTTCTTTTGCTACATTGCATTCATTTCGATGAAATTCTTGCGCTTTCAATCGAGATGAAATTGATTTGAGTTGAAACCTGTGTTTCGGTTGCGAAATGACTCTATAACGATCCCTGGGACGTGTGAAGTGTCCAGCCTCTAGGTCTCATGTCGTGAATAACAATATTGATAGAAGTTAAATACCTACTGGCTTCTGGTCACCAAAGGAGAACAGAACGAAAGATCAGAAGAGGGGAGCGGCCACGATCCAACCGAATCATGGAGCTTGTTGAGAGACGTCATGCACGTTATCCTTTAGGCGACAGGCCCTGCCACTACATGCAGTAACCCAACCAAAAGGAAACAAGGTAATCGGCACCAGATTTTGCTTCCCTCAATTGCTTAAAGGCAACTAGCACCCAAAGGTAAATTAATGAACAGGTTGTTGCGGTTCAACGAGAATGTTGACAAACCTTTGGTCGATCTGACTTCAAATTGAAGCACAGCTAAAACGCAGCGACGTTCGAACCTTCGAGAGCCGACGATCCTCCGGTTGCGATTTTATATGTTTCCGCCGACAGCAGATTGAGGGTGTGCACGAGTTGAAGAGGGCAATCTTCGTTCATTACTACTGCAGTGCTAGCCTTGGGCCCTCTCGATCTTAGGAACGGATCCAACTTGCCTGCAATCACGGAAGCACCGGCTAACCCCAGGGTCCTTCCAAACGCGTAATCACGCAAAACAAATCCCTGGAATGCTACAAGACGCCTTGCTCTACCTGTTGTCGAAACTCGGATAAGCCAGCGTACGGGATGTTTCGGAAGCCCAAACCTTCTTCGAGAAAGGACGTGCACCTTCCGAGTTTCAATGCACATGAAATTCCTCCGTGGCCGTTTCATTCAAGACATTCGGTATGACCCCATACTACTCCAACCGCCGCTTTCAACTGCCGCTTGAGGAATGCAGGGTGATCCACTGCGAGAATCGTGGACATCTTGCGGGAAAGGCATCGAGAGGTCCCGCTCCCGCTCCCCGCAGGCGGCAGATTGGAGCTAAGCTTGAAAGTTTGTAGGTTGAGCCGGTGAAGGTTATCGGTTTCAACGGAACCTACAGTGGCGTGCAAAAGTAATGCACGCATCAGAAAGTTCTCACGAATGCGCTGCCGCAATTCAACGTCATATTCATCTTGCCATCACAAGCCACTCATTGTACATGAAAATACAAGAAAT
>ML210148.1:0-134080 GCA_004369085.1 Coprinopsis marcescibilis | reverse complement strand
GTATGGACGTGGTGATGGAGTCAGCGCAATGCCTCCGCTCCCGCGAAACTGTTCTCGACCTGCCTTATTGAGGCCTTGACGCGTTACGTTAACGGTTGCGTGAATGTCCTATTACGCAGAGTTTGATAGATCGATTGTATGTAAGCCAATGCGCAATGGTTGTTTACATTTGAGGCATGTGCTGCGCTGCTCTCAGGCATGTACGAACTGGACGGTCTTCCTCGGAACATACAGGTTTGCGTTGGAACTTCGCGGAGAAGACACTCCGCTTCTACGTGTATCTACGGGGAGCAATGGGAGAATTAGAAGCTGTATAAATGCAGAAATTAGCTATTTCCTATTTCGTGAAAACCGTATCACGACCCCAGCTTCCCCTGGGGAGATAAACCCCTTGTTGATGCGCCGCACCGTGACATGGGCCCAAAAGAACACGGTAGTGATACCTATCATTATGTGGCACAGAGCCAACAGATCTCGTGCGCTTAACGCTCTTTCTTGTTGTCGGAAGGTCCGATAGAAAGGTGCGCAGCAGGGACACCACTGATAAATGCATTGTCAACCTTATACGGCCTTTACGCCGAATTGCGAATTCTGTTCTCCGCTTCCTCGGGCTGTGACTGTGACTCGGTTTTCGGAGGGCTTCGAACTGGTGAAGGGGCTGAATAAAGGGCGCCGCCGCCAACCAGGGTGGTGTCACATCTGCGCAAAACGCTTTTATATCCATACTCTGTGCCCCCTCCTTCACAGGTTAATAGGTTCTAGCGGGACAGGTGATTGGTGAAAAGCTGTGAAATCGACGAGAATGTAATCTGGCCAGGGTCGAGGATGCTGTCGGGACCTTTAAAGGTAACAAAGTGGCAAACGACGGAGATCGGGCGGAGGTCTGGACGGAGGGTCGGACGGTCTGAGGCAGTATGTCCAGTCCTCGATAACGTTACTATTGCCCGGTAGGACGACACGGGCTCGGTAAAGTTTGCTCGTAATACCGCGTGCACCCACTCGAACGCCCGTAGCGGTATAGGGTCGAGGTGCAGACGAGGTCGGCGATATATCGATGAGAAATAAGATTCCCTCGCGCTCGGCGTTTTGCCCAGTAGATGGTTTATTGCAATTCAGGAACGACCTGCGTGGTCTGCTGTATGTGTCGTCATCTTTACTACCTGTTTGTTTGTTTGGATCCAGCATCCAGCGCGCCGCAACCTTTGGAGATGTGAACGAATCAAAGCAAAGTTCGGTCCCAAGTGCCGGTAACGCACTTGCCTGATTTTACCGGATCCTATGTGGTTGTCGGGTGACCAGATTGCGTCTTCAATATGCGAGAAACGCGCGGAATATTGTCCGAGAACCGTTGTTTTGCACGGTACCTGCTGTGATGAGATACAGGCCAAAGTTGGGATCGTTATTGATTGAAAATTGGACGAAGAAACTTTGGTGCGCGACCTAAAACGGTGGATCGCGTCGCCGGTGCAGCGTTCCAGAAATGCAAGATAAGGGCATTTGTTTTGCGAATCTTATCGAGATGCGGCACCCGGATAACGGTGCATCGAAAGGTACGGGCGGTTAAGAAGATGAAATGCGATGGAGATAGGTGCATCACCTGCTGCAAAAGACAGCCTAGAAGGTGCCTTGAATTGGGCCAAAACATGGAAAACTGCGGACTAATAGCAGCCCAAAGATAACGGAGAGACTTGCTTGTATAGGCCGTAAGATATAGACCCGTCGGAAGTAAATGAACTGGATTTGCTTACTATGGTTAGACTGCGGCAATTCAATTAGAAGGAACGGTGTTATGGCAGAAACATGGAATACGAGAATAGGTGATTGATGAAGTGAGAATGAGGATCATGCTCGGCGGAAATCAATGCCCAAAGAACCATCGGACATGTGTCTTTGGCAGTCATAGGCCGACCAGAGACGTTGAGAGTAAATCCTCGGGCGCGATGTCCTCGCGTAATTTTAATTGCTGCCCACCGGAAAAGATCCAGAAGCTGTGGACTATGACACACAACATGCAGGATCCAGCGCTCGACACGTGGAGAATGCACGGATATATGCGCAAAAAACTAGGAGGAAAAGCGACGCAGTTTTGGGGTGGGCTCGTGTTTCTGATACAAGTTGTGATCGTGATGAAGGGTGCTAGGGCCCTGGCAATAGATTTTCAGCTTTTGTTGTTGCTGTGTGTCAGCTGGGTACAAATGGTCCGAGACAACGACGAGCAGAGGATGTCGTCGTGGAGGCGCATGTGAATTGGCTCGCGGAGACATTCGGACGGAGCTCGAGCCAGATCTGTGCCGGCCCAAAAAGAGATCGGCCGGCGTGACATCGGTCACCGGATGTCACACGGCGTAACGTCTGTTTATCGTTGATACTCTTGGCGGGCATGGTTGTTCCAGCAAAATAATCGATTTTCTTTTTCTTTTTTCTATACTTATCGTGCCGCCGTCCCGCCGTGGTTCTTTCCCTCTGCCGCCCTCCCCTCCTTCCTCCCAATGGCCAATTCAAACTATCTACCCGTCCTAATCGTATCCGTCACCAACGCCGTCCCAGACGATACCTTCGTGAAGACTCAGGCACACGGCCAGGTCGACTATCTCTCCCATGAATGGCAGGAGGAGGATGTATGGAAGTCATGGCGGAACATGACCAAGCAGAAGAACGAGATTGCCAACGGTGTCAGGCTCGAGAATGCCTCTTGGAGGACGTGGTGGAAGCAGCGCAACAAGCTCAAGACTGTCACCCCAGAGACCCTTAATTGGTGCGCACAGACGCGTTCGCTGCATTTCTGTTGCTCATTCTCCCAACAGGCTCAAGGATTCAGACGTAACATGGCTCTATGGCCCTCTCCATACCGCAAACGACTACAAGCCATCCCAGAATGCCGGGGCAGTTTCAGAATCTAGCTCTCAGTCTTCAAATCGCGACCAGAAACCGTCTCATAAACCAATTTTGAAGCATCGGAGCATTAGTGAGCTCCTAACCAGCGATCTTCCCAATTCCCCGATCTTCAGCCCACCAGAGTCAGAAGATGAGGACGATGGATCCCCCAGCATTTACGACTCCCTCGACCTTGTTACACGGGAGCAGTTCATTTCCTCACAGAAGGTCATTCCCAAGCGACCGTCTCTGCAGCATACCAAGAGCGACACTCATATCACACGCTGGGGCCCCAGCCGGGCATTCAGGAAGGACTCACCGCCGCGGATAGAACCACCCGGTCAGCACAATGCCGACAACTATTTCCCCCAAGTCACCGCGGGCGGCCCTGTCCGGTCTTCGTTGTCCCAGGACTCGAACTCGAGCACAGCTAACAGCCAGAACGGCGAGCGAACCAAGAAGAAACATATCAGCTTCAATACCTTTGTCGAGCAATGTATCGCCATCGACAAGCCCAAGCGTAGCAACTCATTTTGCGGTAATATTTGGGGCACTGGCCGGAACTGTGACGATGATGATGGGTACGTTTATGCATATCACTTTAGCTCCTTGAGGCTTGGCTGACTTTGTATTTAGGTACGAGGAAGATCAAGAAGACTTCTTAGACGAGGACGCGGAACTGGATGCACCCTGGGGCCGACAGCGGATATCTAACGACCGGGGCAGTGACTCCGATTCTCAAGACGAGGAGGAAGATGGCATTATCGAAATGCGCACTTCGTATCGGGACACTCCCAAGAAGCAAGGGCCAAGGTCGCATTCCAAAGTATCCAATGCTTCCTCGTCTTCTTCGGTTTCCACAGGGTCATCTGCGACCAACTCCACCAATAATTCGTCATCCCCCTCTCGCTCTTCGGTATCCACCGCAAAGCGGGGTCCCCCTACACGGCGGCACAGCGGCAGCACATACCGACCACGATCCTCATTCATTCGAACATTGCCTTCGGATCATGTTCATGTCACCATTGCACCTATCGCTCCGACGGTCCTCAAAACAACCAGGGGATGGGAGGAAGGATTCGGCGACGACTGTGGTAGTGATGATGCACTCGACTGGAGGGACCGGATATGGAAATACAATAATAGCAAGAGGAATCAGTCGGATGATGAAGGTCAAGCCTCCGACGGAACACCGGTGGAGCTTGTTTATGTTCCCCCTTTCAACAGCCGATATGCATTTGGCTACGAGGATGACTTGGACGAGGCGGAGGAGTTGGGATTTATTGAGGAGGATGGTTTCGAGGAGGACGAGGAGGACGACGAATATTCGACAGGAATTATCCACACACGCAGATTCCGGGACGACAGCACAACTACCAGCGTCTTCCGCCATCGAGACACCGTCGTTGGATCCGTAGGGTTCGATGGCTTTGGTGACGAGAGACCCATTTTTGGAAGCCCCGACGGCGACGAAAGGGACGATGTCGCTGGCATCCCCATCCCAATACCTGCTACCGATCCCGACGACCTTGGTTTTGCATACCCATCTCAAAGCAATTCAGAAGCCACAACAATACCCCGGGTAGTATTGAAGCAGGACATCCATTCTTCAGAGTTCAACGAAGAGCAAGAGCTGTATGGCCCTGACTTGGGTTTGGGTGATGAGTACATGAGCTCACGACCTTCCAGGGGTCGGGAAGCCTACAGTACTCGTTCACGAAACAAAATCCGAGCGGACGACGATCGGCCATCACGATCTGCGTCCAGGACTGCAAGCTCTGTCAGTTCAAGATCCAGGTCGAAATCCCACTCACGAACGCCTTCACCCAACCTCGACTCTGTTTCGGCAGGTTACCCTTCCCTCGCAAGCTCCGCTGCAAGCCTGCAGACGCCTTCTGCGCAGTCTTTGAGGCCACCACTTCGCAGAGCGAGCTCGTCTCTATCCGCCCCCGATACTACCTCGGGGTCGCCATCACTTTTGTCTCCGCCTCGCGGACGCTCTCATTCCTACCAAGATCTGCAAGGCGCCCGTGCTCAGTCTCAGTCCAGCTCTCGTGGTCGCTCATCGACGCGCACGCCTTCATCGTCGGCACTCGACAGCAGCAGCAGTCCTCTAGGAAGCCTTTCCCCCGACGTCGTTGCCGCATACATTGGTGGCGGTCGACCGGATCGCGGCGATAAGGACAGTAGGAGAGGTCGCGATACTGGCCGTGAGCGAGGTCGCGGTCGGAGTCAGACAACGGACAAGAAGCTTTCCGTGAGCCTCAGCAACAGTCCCGAACCCCCGAGGTCTGTCGAAGAGTCGAAAGAAGTACCTTTTATACCACCCCCTCCCAGTATCCGCAATGAGGCCAGCTTCTCGTCGACATGTTCTTCCTCAAGCAGCACCAAGACCGTCGTACCTGAAGTAGACGAAGCGTTGGTTCGCGAAGCAGAGTTCATGAGCCGCGCTGAGGAAGAGCTGAGGAGAAGAACGACGCCGACACCATCCAATTCCCCCGTCATTGAAATGCGTGCACCTATCGTGGATCACGTTGAACACGTTGCGAAACCTGTATATCATCTACCTGCCTCTTCCGCTGCTGCTACATCCACCCGAGCACCTCCTACACCTACTTCGCCGACACCGACACCAACGAAATCTAGACCTCCTCTTCTTGCGCCTTCCCCGCCCCACACTGCCCCACCCAGCAGCAGCTCATATACCGCGATATCCAGTCCTAGTCCGACCAGTCCTCGAGAATCGATGTCCCCTCAAAGACTAGCGTCTCCCAGTGCTGCTGACGGCGTATTCCCCACTCCCGAACCACGTTCTCCTCTCAGATCACCAGACCTGGAAGGGTCAATAATAGGCAAGGCTGCGGAGATTGTCTCTACAGCGGGTGCGTATCTTGGGTTCTGGCAGCATTAGCGGGAAAGGGCGAAGAGAAGCACAAAAATCGGAAGAGAAAGAAGAAGTTGAAAGCGCACTGGTTAAAGGAGGAGAGAAAGATATAAGAATGCGAAGAGGGATGACGTCGAGGCGACCTGGGTACTGGGCATGCATGGGCATGGATAGAGGATGTGATATTGGCTGATCCCGAAGAGGATCAGATGGAGTTCATTTCTCGTTGACGACGATGGTATTCAGTGGAACTTTTGGAACGCTCTCGACTGCTATCCACACATCCCCTTTTTCTGTCTTCACCTACCTGCCTGTTGTCGTCGACGTTGTTGTATATCACCATCGGCGCTTCAGCTCCTTCCATCGGGTTTCTTACATTGCTTTTAATCTTTCAACTTGTGGTGTTAATTTACACTGGGCTTTGGATCCAGTGTTGTATTTTTGGTGACGTTTCTCTTTGTGGCTTTGGTATCAGTACCCCACTGTATCACTATTCCTCCAACCTTTTTTGATTTTGTGCGTGGGGTGCTAGCGTTGGGTAAATGCCTAGCGTTGTGCTACTTTTTTATTCTATAATTATTATCCACCCCGTCCTGTCTACTCAATTTCTCTATACTTGCATTTTTGGTCTCAACGCATGCACACTTCCATCTCCTTTCTGTAATTGGAATACCCGACCTGTTCTTACTACCTACTACCTATAAGCAAACTATTACAGTACAGTACCATTACTATATCCATACCTTGTGCATGATTTTCTTTTCTTTCTCGTTATCATTGTTATCATTATCATCTTCATCTCTCACCGTCTGTGTACAGTGTCTCCGTGAACGGACTCCCTCCACGTTCTCTCTGGCTCTTCTTCATCCATGCATCCCTATCTTATTTCATTGCTTGTGACTGCTTTACGGACCATCCTTTCGTTATTTTCGCATTATGTGTGTATTTGTAGTGTAGCAAGCAATACATCGAGTTCTCTGGACAAGTAGTAATATGGTACGAGGACGAGACAGAGATCGCGTGGTTATGCACAGCGGGAGAAGGGTAGATAGCTTCCCGCGAGTGACTGATCATCCAACCACTCAATCGCGTAGTAGTTGTGAAGAGCGTCAAGCACACGCCCAAACATGACGATGGTTGACGTGCGAATATGGTGGGCAAGCAAAAAATCACCATGCGCAGCAGAACACCCCCTTCCGAGTCCCAATTCAATCCGATGTCATGACGCAAAAAGTTGGTTCTGAGGGGAGATAATCGAAACCAAAGATCTGGCCCGCCTGAAGCGGTTTTGACGTCGAACGCCACATCCCCCCGAAAACTTCGAACTTCGCAGGAACGCAAGGTGTTTGGGGAAGGAGGATAAGGAAGGAAAGGGGCCAGACTTTGGGTTTCTCTTGTCTTCTCCCTATGGTTTTGGTTTCGAGTTTCGAGTAATCGGAGTCGAGATGGGGAAATTCGTGGTCATGTGTGGCCTTCCCGAAATATCGGTTGTGGTCGACTGTAACTGTGAATGTAAATTATTAGGCGGTAAGTGTTGAATTGTAGCGTTGTCGTTAGTGCTGTTGTTATCGTGGGGGCGGGAGTGTTCTTGGTAATGGAGGGTTGATGAGGTCGTGGTCGCTGATTTCGTTTATCCTTTTGAGGTACTGTCGGCGTTCTGCTTTATGTTCATCATGATCGGCCTTTGCCACGTTAAGGCGCATTGCGAAAAGGAGGATGAGATTGGCAAAGTGGATTATTGTTCCAACAACTGTCAGCCAGACCTGTTTAAGTAGCACCAATAACAGAAAAGTCAGTGAGCGTCAATAACACGGAGGTGAGGGGGGGTTTATCCGAGGAATGCAATAGGGGTAGAGCATAACTTACGAGGTTGCCCCAGTAGAGGAAGATGTCGTCATACATGGTGCGGTAGGATGTGACGCAAAGCTTGGCTTTGCCGACGATGAAGATTTGAAGAGCACTGGCGATGAGGGCGGTGAACATTGCAGCGCTGCCGAAGATGAAGCTTCTGGTGAGAGTACGGCCGCTCTTGGCATCGATCAGGAATGGGCGCTTCTTGGAAAGGTACAAGCCCAATTGGAGAACGCAGGTGAGGAAGGTTAGAGCCGTGGCTGTTGGGATTCATTAATGAGTAACGTGTAGTATCGTGTTTGATGGGGCAAACGCGGACGGACCTATTGGGTAGAGGACGAAGGACCAAGTTAATTGTTTGTGGAGAATGCCAAGGAGTGAAGGGTCTGCATGTCTGAAGGCGAAGTGAACACTGAGTTTCGAAATGAATTGGTTGCTGAGCACGTACAATGCCTTGAGAATGTTGCTATCGATCTCTAGACCCAACGTGGGCCCTGAACACCCCTGAACCACCTCACTTTCTTCCCTGAATGAAGTAATATTTGGTCCCCCAGATGCTGAGAGGTGCTAAGACGACATACCAAGCGATCGGAAGGATGCAGTAACCCCATAAGCCAAACTCGACCTCCCGCTGCACGCCTTCGATGGTCGCCAACAGCCGGAATAGCTGGCTAGCTTCAGTGATGGGTGTAGAGAGGCATATCAGGAGTAACAGACACGTTCCAATGCCCAGGAGGAAGGCTGCGGCCAGGTTTGCGTCGAATTTGATGATTCTTTTCGCCATGCAAGACAAGGTTGCCATGATTCCGTGCTTGCGCCCTTGGCTGGAGGAATGACGGGGTAACAGTCCAACAAGGGGCTGAGAATCTTTCGAGCGAGAATTATCCACTCTACTAAGTATAGTTACTGCGTCAGCTACCGTTCGTAAGAGGCCCAGTCAGTGAGACACGTGGTTCTATAACGCGAACATTGCCAACGGTAGAAACATTTAATTCGGACGTCCGGCGCCCTCTGATACCACATGAAAATCATGAAGAATAGCCCACGATAGATGGAAGGAATAAGATGGGTAAGCAAACTCACGGTGTAGAATGATTCCCCAGTAGTTGTGAGTTTCGAGCCATCGACGAGTGAGTACTAGATTCCGTTCTACGCAGCGTGTTACCGTCGGACATTGACCATATGTATACCAGATGGCAATAAAGTTAGCGGACCTGGCGGACACCGTCACAGTCGCAGTCGACAGCACTTCCCTGGGCGTGAGAGTCCGACCTTGGCACCGCCACTAATGGCGGGAGGCGCGATCACGTGGAGCGCGCCGTTGAACGGACAAGTCGCGTTCTGCTTTCGGTTCGTCTTGTCTCCGATACTGTTTATTGCGTTCCATCACTGCCAGGTAAGTATGTTTCTGGGGACTTGACCACCATATTGAAGCCCTACACAGGTCCTAAACTATGGCGACGTACCTGGAAACGCCCTCTCGAATATGGCGCAGAATCGAGGCAGGGCAGGAGAAAGAAATGCCGTCGTTGCCCTCCTTGCCCGGATTCTCCGACGATTCTGCAGATGAAGGAATGACACCTAGCCAGGTGATTGCAGACGACTCGGACGATGCCTTGAACACCTCTTTTGACGACTATCCATCACCAAAACACTCGACACCAGCGGCGTCATCTCATGGGGGATCTACAATTCGACAAGCTCTGAATAACTCCAACACCGGTCGTTTCTCGAATTCTATGGGCTCAAAGTCCGCTAGATGGTCCTCAGTAGGACCTACAACACAGAACAACCCAAAGGAAAGCTTTTTCGACATTTCCGACATCCCCTCGCTCTCATGTCGCGATCCTCTGCCCGACACTGACGACGAAAGAGACGAAAACAGCAAGTCCAACGTTGAAATATACTCTCCTCCGGAACAAGTCGATGCACCTGGTAGTGACCACGACTTCTCTCTAATGGACGCATTGGAACCAGTCAGTCGCGTCAGTACTCCGCCGTTGCCATTGATTGGCAAAGGTGGCACTCCCAAAATGCAATACGACTATTCAGTGAGCCTGAAGTCGGAACCCAAGGTACCCGCATCTCATTCTTGCTGCCAATGTAAGCTAACTACGTGTACTGTGAAGCCCTCTCCGTTCGACAAGTACCGCAATGTTGGTCTACGAAGGTCTGCCACCGCGAGAACTCGAACTCCTTCGTTGTCTCGTACAACCGATTCTTCAAACTCGTCACCCGCTGCATCTACACCCAAGAGTAACAAGTCACTCAGCATGGCTTGGTCAGATGCGGGATCTCCACTACCAGCCGCCGCCATCCCCATCCCTCGGTCTGCCAGCGCGTCTCCTGCTCAGCTCCAGAGAAGACATGAACCAGAAACTCAGTCCGAGGCTGATCAAAGTCATATATCCAACGAAACAGGTGCTCAGTCTATGGATATTACAGACATCCATATTTCGCCTCAGCGCGTCGACGCCGAGTCAGAGGATTATGACCAACAGAACGATCAGGACTCGTCAGCCCACCGGACTAGAGAAACGGATGACAGAGAACCGACGTTTTCCTCTGAAAGCGAGCCAGCGTCATACGCTACAAGCAACAGGACGATAGTTCCTGTGGCAGCAATAGCAGCTGCATCCCCTGGAGGACTCTCTTATGCACCCTCATCACCAGCGAACTCGCTGGCAATGACCCCAACCCCTGCCTTCCCGCGACCTCGAGCCAGATTTGATCTCCCCCCACCACCCGATGATCTTCTGCAAACACCAGCACCCAGGAACAACTTTACAGAAAACGAAGATCTCGTCACTCCCCACACCCGCCGCCGTTCATTCCTGCTCTCAGTAATCAACTCAACTGCACGACCTCGCATAAAGATGGGAACCCCGCATCCTCACAAGCTCGCACCAGTAACACCCAGTGTCGCCGGGTCCACTCCGCGAACAGAATCCGGCGAAAGCGCGTCGACTGCCAGTTCCGGGTCTGGCTCTGCTGCTGCGCCTGCCGTGCGTGCTCCGTTTCCAAACGTAGGATTGACGCCTCGGCCGAAGGCACAGGTCGGGAGGAGGCTGTCGCATCCCTTGTCCCAGGCCATTAGCGCGTCGTCCTCGGGGTCTAACCGTAAACCATGGGGTACCCCTGCACACTTGAACTCGCCATACGACGGTGCAAACGATAAAGCGTCTTTTGTGTCCACGGCGTCATCTCACGATCTCACGACCCACCACCGAGTCAACACCTCTTTCGATCCTTCCATGGGCTTTGGCTCAGCTGCGCAAGGACATGGTGTTGGTCGGTTCAACGCTAACAAGTTGAACAACTACTTGCACAGTCTGAATAGACGGTTGCAAGAGGAGAATGAAAATTTGTTGGCAAGGATGAGAGATATGGAGGAGGAGAAATTTGTTGCGTTGGAAGTTAATGAGACTGGTTCTGCGGATGGGACGAGTAGTAGAAGGTCGAGTGGTGTGCATCGTCGGCTGAGTGTTGGTGGGGCACTGGGCAATGTCCAGGAAGACATAGCCGAAGCGTGGTTGGAAGAAAAGGCTGAGTTAGAGGAGATGGTTGAGGGCTTTAAAGATGAGGCCGAGAAATACTTGCTCGAGAAGGAGGAACTCGAGAAGCAACTCGAGCTGGAGAAAGAGGAAAGGAAGAGGGATCAGGAGAGGTGGGAGGATAGGATGCGGGAAGCTGAGCAGGGTATCGAAGTCATCCTCACTGATCTCAACAAGAAGCTCGGTGCTGCACAAAGCAAAGCTGATAAGACCGAGGAGCGGGCTGCCCAGCAGATACAGCAGGCTGAGAGGGATGTGGAGGAGATGCGGAATGAGCTGGATGTCGCTTTGGACCGTGCAACCAAGGCTGAAAGACTTTTGGAGAGTGGGAAAGACCTTGGAGGTGCTCTCAAGGAAGCGAATGATAGGGTTGTGCAGGTTATGAATGACCTTCGGAACTCTAATGCCCAGATCAAGGAGCTGGAACGGGAGGTCATTCGCGCCGACCATAGGATTGAAGACTTGGAGAAGGATCTGCGGGAGGACAAGGATATTATCTCGAATCTCGAGGCAGACCTTGCTGCAGAAGCTGGGATTCTCAAGCAAGAACGCGAAAAGGCCAAGACTCTTGAGGCGGCCGTCCACGACTTGGAGAACGAGGTGGATTCAACAAAGGAGTATGTCACAGAACTCGAGGAGGGCGCTGGGATTGCCATGGAGCAGATTGAGAAGCTGGAGAGCGATTTATCGCAGGCCCACTCGACAATCGAAGCGATGAACGCTGCAAAGGAGGATTCTTTCAAAATGATCAAGGATCTTGAAGCCGACCTTGAGCGGCTCCGGGATTTGAACCGACAACTTGAAGACGCGATCGACGAGACGGAGAAGAAGAACTCTGAGGATGACGAGCATATCAACGAGCTCCAGTCCAAGATCTCCTCTTTGGAACGTGAGAGGGACAAGTTCAGGCAGCTGGCAGATAACGCCCGGGAGCCCTCGGTCAAATTGGATTCTGGACCTACCGAGGAGGATTTGGAGGCATTGGAGAAAGAGCTGGATGACGCACATAAAGAAATTGCTCGGTTATCCACGCTTCTTTCCCAATCTCCTGCTCGTAAGGCAATGGATATGGCGAGGGACACCAAATTGGAGATGCTGGAACGCGAGAAGGAGGAACTGCTTGAGCGCAATAAGGCTCTTCGGATGACTTTGAACGAGTTCCAGACCCCACACAAGGTCAACAACTCGACCATGATTTCCCCTATTCACCGCCACGTCCTCAATCTGTCGATGAAAGCCCCTCGTACCCCGGGAGCGCCACTGCGGGATGTACGTTACAAGAATGTTTCTTTCTGCTCGTGCACCGATGCTAACGTTTACTTTTAAGATGTCATGGCTGAACAGCACCATGAACGACCCCTCGGTTTCTCCGCTGATTGCAGAAATACATCGCCTGCAACAGGAACTAGAGGTTGCCAATGAAAGCATAGACGATAAGCTTGACAAACTGGAAGATGCAGGAATGGGTGTTGTTGGTCTGACAAAGAAGCTGGAGGACGCGAGAGCCAGGATCTCGCGCCTTGAAGACGAAGTTGCGAGACTCTCAAGAAAGGAAGATCGCTTTGTGCGCCGGTTGTCGAGGACACGGTGCAAAAAGTGCAATGTCAAGGTCGACATGTCTCGTGTCATCGCTGATGAAAGGTGGGTTTTCCAGTACATGCTTGTTTGCAGATGGTTGAATGACGATTGCTAGTTCGATGGACGCATCGCCAGATAGCATGATGTCAGAACCGCCGACGCCCCCAACAAGGACGACAGAAGCCCTGAAGGCCCAGTTGCAAGCAGCCAATGCGAGCCTCGAGCACCTCAGAGAGGAGATGGAAGAACTGCAGGCTGACAACAAGCGCCTCGGAGGCCAGATTAGAAACGCAAAGGCGGAGGTGAGGAAGGTTGCTGATGGCAGGAAGGCGGGCGACAAAGCCAGAAATGGCATTGAAACGGTTTGTTGGACTTTTGCCTTGACCAATTCGTGCTCTGAGTCTTGAAAACAGGAGCTTGACAGAGCCAAGCAAACTATTTCGCACCTGGAAGACGCTCTTGCCAATGAGCGTTCAAAGTTGAGAGCTTTGTCTGCTGAGCATGACAAGGCCGAGAAGGAGAAGAAGCATGTTCTAAACGATATGCAGCGAACGGAATCCGTACGTGTCTCCATTTCCGGCCATCGAGAAACAAGACTTGACTAGTCTGTCTAGGATATGGAGGATGTCAAAGACCAACTTCAAAAGCTCAAGCGAGAGAATCAAGAGCTTGAAAAAGAGCTTCGACGTACGTTTATTCTCGTCATTCCCCTATGAATCGAGCTGATTTCGGGTATAGAGAACAGCACCGCCGAACAAAAGGCACGATTGTTGGAAACGAAGGTTGCCGAAAACCTTGATACAATCGCTCAACTGCGAAACGAACGTTCTCTACTCAGTTCAGACCACAAAGAGCTCCAGCGTCGTTATTCGGCACTTTCAGAGGTCATTTTTCATTCTTCTTGCCACCTTGATGATGACAGCTGATGTGTTCGCAGACTGTCAGTCGTATTCGAGAAGAGCGTGCTGTACACTCCACATCTCACGACGTTCGCAAGCACAAGCTTGATCTCCAAGTGCTGGAGATCGAGGAGCTCAAACAAGCTCTTGAGTCCAGGTCAGAACAGCTGCACAGGGCCAAGCAAGAGAAGGAGAGGATTGCGTCGGAGAAGAGCGATGTTGCTAGGACGGTCGCAAGCCTTGAAGCTGACCTTCGCCGTGTCAGACGGGATGCCGAGGCCTTTGGCCACGATCTCAAGATCTTGAGGGCAGAGAAGGAGAGTCTCGAGGCCAAGCTCAAGGAAGAGGCTATCAATGGGGAGCGAACGAAGAAGCAGTCATCAACGCAGGTTAAGCTGTTGAATGAACAGGTCGAGTCGCAGAAGAGGAAACTTGCAAAGGCCTTGCAGGAGTTTGAAGATCATGCGTGTACTTCGTAAGTGGCTGTTATTCTGAATGCCCGTGATGTTGGAGTCTGATGCGTTTTGTGCAGAGATGAGCATCAGGTTTCGACCTTGAAGCTCCAGCATAACAAGGAATGCAAAGGGTTGATGGTGCAGATACGGTACCTCAAGGCCAAGTATACGAGGGAGTCGTCTTTCAGAAGTGATTTGACGTACCAGAAGGACTATCTCCTGGTACTCTTGAAACAATTCGAGAAGAGGTATGGCAGTTCTTGTCCTTGATAACCAATATGGGCTAATGGTTGGTGTAGCGAAAGAAACATTGTCGCATCTATTGCGAGAATTGGATTCCCTGCGGCACCGTCTCGACCAAAGCATGGTCGAAAACTCAAAAGTGTCGCTATCGTCGTAGTTTTCTTGAACAGGACGAGGTATGTAGTTGGTATCACTGCCTTTGATTTGATCTCACATTTGTTTAACAGGAAAGGGAAGGATGAGTGGAAGCAACAGACCGCTGCGAGAGCAAGCATTCAGGCTGCACTGGAGGATGTGCGTCGAAGAAGAGCCTTGCCATCATCGTCTTCATGATCCCCTCTGGCTTTTTCTCTCCCTCGTCCAATTGGGTTGTTTCTTTAGCTGCTGTCAATGTTATCTTGCTGTTTAATTGATTACTACGTCATCTGTACTCACTGTATTATAGTTTGAAGCAACCCGTGTATTATATCAACAATATTTGAATTAGATTTCTTTGCTCTCTATGGTGTTGGGGGTTTTTTGGACACCACTGTGAAGCCTCCGCTACCAACGAGGTACTGGAAGCCGCTCCAGATCGTCGTTGTCGCAACGGTCCACCTAATTAACGAAAATGAGAGCTATACAGTGTAGGTTTGTGGTTGATACGTACTGAAGGCCTTGCAGCCCTAGACCAATGCTAATGGGAAGAATGGGGCTGATGGTCGTAGTACCCATTAAAAGGAGTTGAAGGGCTGTGTTAACCTTGGAAATAGACTCAATGGCTGCTGTACATTTTGTTTGGGAGAAGATATGGTACCTTGCTGACTGTGGTTGGTTTTACCTCTGCAGAGGGAAGTCCGAAGTCCCAGTAGCGGCTCCATGTTTTCTAAAAACAATTGTGAGATAGATCGCCATGAAGAGGACTTGTGTGACATACTGGAGAAGGTAGTGTTGTGTACCGGATCCAAAAGGCGGACAAGCTCAGTAACACATCTCGTCCAAGAATAATCACAGCCAGCGGCACTGGAGCGATAAGAATTAGTCCAAGTTGAGAAGACATACTGGAAGACCGTACGTGGAAGCATGTCTTGCATCGTAAGTGTTACAACCAAGGTTGTCATGAGCATCTTGTCCGCAGCTGGGTCCAGGACCGTCCCAAGCACTGAGCTCATGTTATACCGTCGGGCAAGGTAGCCATCTAGCTTTCGTCGTCGATCTCATTCAACCGACCTTGTCTGGAAAGAACTTGCGAACTTACAAGGTCGGTAAACCCAGCGTATACGAGCAAACCTGTTGCAACTGCGTAGTTCCCGTCAAGTATCGCCCATCCCAGCACAGGACACGCGACTATGCGTGAGGCTGTAAGAATATTCGGGATGGTGTATATGTTCTCGCGGAGGGCCGGCTTGGTCGAGTTCGGTGTTGGCTCCCCATCCGAGTTTTGCTGACCGCGGCGTGTAGACGTTGAAAAGTTGTTGGAAAGGCGAATAACCGGCGCTCGTCGATGGAGATTAAGACATCTTGTCGTCGAGAATAGAGAGTTTAGCTGGCGCCTAGTACACAAGGGGCGGGAAGTACGATAGATGGACGCGACGAGCATCGTTGTGGTGTGAAAACAAGCCAGATGACGATGACGCCCGCCGTGTCGGCAGGCACTCGCAGACTCGGACCAGCAATCAGTTCAAGGCACAGAACACTCAAATGATTGGAAAATTGGAATAGTCGGAACTTGATTGAGACACGCTCACTCCTCACTCTCATACTAGTAATAGTCCTTGAGATGTCGGAGAATTCTAATTCGACGTGAAAACATATTATTCCAAGGACCAAAGTCGACCTCTCCGAATCACTGAATCTTACAGCGTTGACATCGAATCCCGACCAGAGCGAGTATTTCCAGAACCATCGTTTTCGACAAACGCACGGGACTATAAATTCGAGACTGGCGCTATAATACAAGATACAGAGACAAATTAAAATCTACAGTTCATAAATTGCTTTCACAATTGATATTTAAATTCAGGATGGTTGCATCCCAGCTCTTCCAACTCCTCCAGCTTCTTGTTATCCAATCTATAGTCACGCTCCCCGCGTTCTCTCTTCTTATTCTCCCGATTAAGATAGAAAGCCAAGCCGCCTGTGAGTACACAGGCCGTAACCGATGTAGCCAAGTTGATCGAATTCCCTTTGAGATAGTTTGGCGCATCGGCTGGAAGGTATGTCCATACCCTGGCAACTCGTCAGACTTGCACTCCGGGTAGGTAAAGTGTATACACACGAGATGACCGAGCCGATGGCCCCAATTCCAGGGATCGCTGCACTCGCTACGGCGCGTATCGTATCTGGAGCGGCATTTTCCGTTCCCCAAGTAATGTACTAAAGGAGGAAGTGAAGGTCGGTCCAGTGTCCAGTCAAAGTTACAGAAGAGCTTACCATCGGTCCACTCGGTGCGCCACCCGCGACCATTAGGAAACAAGCAGCGTATCGCGCGTACGGATTTGTCGTCGCAACAGCCATGCCATACCCAATTACCATGAGCATTACAGACGCTATCAGGGCTAGATATCTGTTCTGGTACCGGAAGCTTGCGTAGGCATTTGCGATAGCCCAAAATGCGCTAACTGTGTACACGGGTACTGTTCGTAGCTGGACCTCGATTGTGCCTAGGCTAGGTAAGAGACGGCCCTTACCAGGAGAAGCAGGTTGAAAGCGTACTGAATTTACCAACTGTGTCGTAATTCGTCAGCGAGGCCTATGAGTATGACGTCAGGAAGGACTTACGCGTGTTGATGATGGTAGGGAGGAAGATGCTCAAACCCTGGAACGAAAGATTCAAGATGACGAAGCAAATAGTGCATATGGTGGTCTGAAGCAAAACGCAATCGAATCGGATCCACTCAGTCGACGCATCTAGGTACAAACGAAGACGCTCTTCTCACCGTAACATTAAAGGATCGTAGAACGAGTTTCCAGGTCGTCTTCTCCTTACGTCCTTGGTTCTTGACCGCTTGATCAGCATCCAGACGAGCCACTGCGAGTTTACGTTCTTCGGGAGTCAGCATCTTGGTTACACTTGGCTCTCCGGGCATGGTGAAGAGCAGGACGATTCCGACGATTATCGTTATGATGCCTTCGCAAAGACGGTGAGCATCTGAACGAGAAACGCGTATTTGCAAATGGCATTACCCTCAACGAAGAATATCTACATGAAAGAACACGGTTAGCGAATGAAGGTTTGGACGATCCTGTTCCGCTAACCTTTCGCCATCTTGAGATGATGCCAATATCTGGCAAGCGAAGAAGGCCTGATGCCAATAGGCCACCAGCTGACATTCAACATGAGACGGGGTCCATCCGCTGAATCAGAGCATATCCTTACATGCACCCGCCAGACTCGGGGCTAGTCCATGGAAGATTCCTATGCGCATCACGAGCTCCTTCCTTCGGTAGTACTAGACGAACGAGAATAAAATAAGAATTAAGCCTTAGAACCATGGTTGACGTGCCCAGCCTTACCCTCGCAAGAATGTAAACGAGCCCTGGCTAATTCGCGATGATCAACATCGGCTAAAGTTGGGATCGGAGCGGCGCAGAAGTAATAGCTTACCAGCGTTCCGCCCTCTGCCAGCCCAAGGAAAACTCGCGTGATGAGAAGACCATTGAAGGACGTGACGAACGCAGAACCTAGGGCGATGACACCGAAGGCAATCGTGAGGAATGCAAGCCATGTAGACCCATAACGTTTGAGAACGAGGTTTGAGGGAATGTCGGAGACTATGTACTGAGCACGGGTTTGCGTCGGGATTAGGAATTATTTGGCTCCGGGAAGAAATACGTGCTTACGAAGATGTAGAAGACAGTGAGGGCAATGTTAAAGTCATAACCTTGCATTCCAAGGTCTTTCTCCAAGCCTGAAGGAAGTATGTCATCAACAAGGTCTGCAACGACAGAAGTCTGGATCGAGCCCACCTGCAACACGACCATTGCCTAGAAATAGCACAGTCAAAATTCAAGTTCTCTTTCTGCAGCACTTTTTGTTACGACTCACCTATAGCTGTTCTATCGATGAAGTTGCATACGTCTGTTCGCAAAGGCGATACCGTTAGCCAGCAGCTCCAGGAGACTTATATTAGTAAGAACTCACATATCAAGGTAAACGAAGGCAATAACAACCAATCTAGCTTTCGAACGAGCTTGCGCTCAGCCTCGGGGTCAATTTCGTAGACCTCCATACTCTGAACAGAGACAGAAGAAGGAGAGGGTAAAGAGAACTCCGCACTCCCCTGGGTCTTCTCCACGAGGGAGGCTAGGTTTGTTGGCTTCTTGTCAAGATCCATGCTGCCCGAGGTTAGATGATATATCTGATATTCGGCTGGTGGAAATGACAAGAACACCAAATGGCACAGAAGAACCCGACCCTTGAGTGCAACAATAGGGCAACTCGTCCAGTTGTACCTTTATACTCCCATTTCCAACCTCGAAGGCACTCAAGCGAACTGCAAACCGAGTATAGCCCGAGCAAAAAGTTGCATTCTTTCAAGGTGGAATGAATGTCATGACTTGCTTCTGCGACCGCGATGGAAAACGGTCCGGGATGCCTGTCGTAGAAAGAAGATTCGGGATGACGGTAAGGGTGTGTGGTTCGGTCTAATTTTGGTGATCATGAGGCCCCATAGTGCGAGGTCCACGGCCGCGTTCCCAGCAACCTATTGGGTACGCTGAAAAGAAGACCAAGGAAGGTGATAAGGCTGGTACAGTACAAATGCATACTCAAGAGAGATCAAGAGCCAGCGACGCGACCCTCTGCCACTTCTGAAATAGATCAGTTGCCAAGACAATGCTTCAGCCAATGAGATTGCGGATATAGGTGACAGAACATGGAGGGCATGTTATTACAGTGAATTAGGTCCATATTTGCAGTTCAAATCTGATACTTGAATTGTGGGTGCCTGCATCCAAGTTGCTCCAGCTCTTCCGGAGTCTTGTTTTCCAACCGATAATCCCTCTCCCCTCTCGCGCGTTTCTGATTCTCCCGATGAAGATAAAACGCCAGCCCAAGTGACAGGATACAAATCGTTGAGGAGGTGGCCAAGTTGGCGGAATTTCCGCGATAGTAGTTTGGTGCGTCAGCTGGAACGTATGTCCATACTCTGTGGTCATTTAACGCGGTACCGTCAGTAACAACGTAAGAGGCGGAGCCTGGAGGAAATCACGCACGATATAAGTGCCCCTATCGCTCCTATTCCAGGGATTGCGGCACTTGCAACGGCTCGCATAGTGTCCGGGGCAGCATTCTCTGTTCCCCACGTCAAGAACTAAGATGAAACCCAGAAGTCAGTCAACACACGAGAATAAAAACGAGATGAGATCCATACCATCGGTCCACTCGGTCCTCCACCTGCTACCATCAGGAAACAGGCTGCGTATCTATCATCGGCGTCACTGCAATCAGCACAATCCCGCGAAACATTGCAAGAGGGGTTGAGACAGATGCTGCCAAATAACTCACCTCGCATGTGGGTCGGTTGTTGCAACGGAGATTGCATATCCAATCACCATTAGGAGGACAGACGATATGATAGCCAAGAATCGATTTTGGTACCGGAAGCTGGCATATGCGTTGACTACAGACCAAACGGCACTGACGAGGTATGGAGGGACAGTTCGTAGCTGGACCTGCACAGTGCCTGACGAGCCAAATCAACAAGAACTTCGAGGGAAATGTCGGTAGTGAAACGTACTGTATTTTCCGACTAAGGGGTATCCGGTCAAAGTGAGTCAAGAGCTGAAACGGTGGACTTGGAACGTCTTACGGGAATTGATGATTGTAGGAAGAAATATGCTCAGACCTTGAAACGAGAGGTTCAGCATCAGAAAGCAGACAGTGCAAGCCACAGTCTATAATGATGCAATATTCAGCTCAGGAGCTTTACCAAGGAGGTGTGCTCATGCTCACCGTGAAATTGAAGGATCGGCCAACAAGTCTCCACGTCGTCTTCTCCTTACGTCCCTGGTTCTTGACAGCCTGGTCAGCATCTAGCCTTGCGATCGCCAACTTGCGTTCTTCCTCCGTCAGCATTCGCGTGGTGCTTGGGTCTCCAGGCATCGTAAATAAGAGGACGATGCCAACGACGGTTGTTACTACGCCTTTCATTCTGTTGAGCGAGATGTTCTCGGTGATAAGCCTAGGCGTTTTGGAAATTACCTTCCACGAAGAAAATCTACATCGAGGGCAAGAACCAAGGCACAATCAGCATTAAAAAGGACAGTAGGACGCTAGGTAGAGTGACCTTTCGCCATCTGGTGATCGTTCCGATATCATTTACGCGTAGGAGACCTGATGCCAAGAGACCACCGACTGAAGGAAAGAGAATGAGGTCGAAGATTGAAATGGGATGGTGATCACACTCACAGGCACCTGAAAGACTGGGAGACAGTCCAAAGAATATCCCTATCCTCAACACGAGTTCCTTGCGCTTGTAGTACTACCGAGGAGTTAATATCAAAAGCGGAGGAACTCGGCTGCTTTCCTCACTCTCGCGAGGATATAGACCAGTCCTGGCTGTTTTTGATAATCAAATCAGTTCAAGCGTAAGGATCGTCGTTAATTAATGTCTTACAAGCGTTCCGCCCTCTGTGATTCCGAGGAATACTCTTGTGACGAGGAGGCCGGTGAAAGACGTCACGAAGGCAGATGCAAGCGCGACCAAACCAAATCCTATGATTAAAATCGCAAGCCAGATGGACCCATACCGCTTGAGGATGAGATTGGAAGGGATATCCGCGGCAATATACTGCAAGACGCGTCTAACTTGACCAAATCTTGGAGGCGGACTTTGCTGAGAGTGCTCACAAAGGTGTAGAAGACGGTCATGGCGATATTGAAATCATATCCTTGCATTCCGAGATCCTTTTCCAAACCTATTCGTTCGATAGGTGTCGTAGTGAAGTCACAATCCTTTCCTCATACCTGCAACTCGTCCATTTCCTGGCGCGAGGCAAGATTATGAGCACCACGCTCCGAGGATACGATTCGGCCACTTGTTACCTATGGCTGTCCTGTCAATGAAATTACAGACATCTCCCAAATCAAATCATTAGCACATGCGATACATCAGAGGTCAGCCAGGCTCACAAATTAACGTGAACAACGGCAACAGAATCCAGTCCAGCTTTCGTACGAGTTTTCGCTCTGCCTCCGGATCAATCTCATACGACGGAGATCCATCGTTTTCTTTGAACCCCTTGGAGGTCGGGGACTCCACGCTGGCCTTCTCGATAGTATCGACGGCACGGTGAGCGTCCATCTTGGGATTGGAGGCGAGCGGGCTGACAAGGCACCCATTTTGACGTTTCAACCTTTATAACCAATTTTCAACAAAAACCGAGTTTATCCCGGTGACACCAAAGCGAGGTGGGTACATAGAGACGCCCTGCTCCCCAAGCTGTCACAGTGCACCTGGGACTTTGCGTGTAGGACACGAATGTCGGATCGGAGTCGATTGGCAGTAATACTAGGCGGCACCGCCTGGTTGGTTCGCTCCTCTTCTTGCATCACATCAGGAGTGAAGAAGACTTCTGGCAGCGCTTTGAGAGATCATGGGTTCACCCGTGCGCGAGGGACACGGTCAAGTTCCCAGCACATAGTATCTGTGGCGACATTAATTGCACAGTTGTCCAGCTCCGAGTATTGACCAAGGATGTCGAGAAAAGGTTACGTTTGAGCGCATCCGGCGAGTTCGAGGTCGCCGTCAGCGTAAGAGCGCTCGAAGGGCGCTAGCACCGTGGTTAACTCTGTGACTGTGAAGCATGGTGACCGGCGCCGAAAATTGATGACGGCCATCCATCTCAGTGTAAGCACGAAATAACGTAAGAAACTAGTGTACACGCCGCCGTTCAAGTTTTGTCCACTGTCATCGAGGTCGTCCTTCTTCTTTTTTGGATTCGCGCTGGTCGACGGTGAAGGTCACAGAGAAGGCGGTCGATGGAAGTTCCAACAGAGTTACCAATACCCGTAACCAGGACAATGGCAGATTATGCCACCGCGCGCAGCAGCGTCATATCTCGCTCTGGTTCTCTGCTCAACCGTCCACACCAGGTCCCTCTGGGTCCAAGAACCAGAAATAATCGCGCTTCAAACCTTTTGTCTCCAGAGCCCAGGCTACACTCGAGCCCGTCATTGTCGTCGTTGTCCAGCAGCAGCAGCGGTGGTCGCCCAATCAGCACACTCTCAAACCCGCCATATCTCCCTGAATTCGGTCCTTCGCCAATAACAACGGCGTCGCTGAATACCATTACAGAAACCTCCGATGCCTATCCTAACTCTGCTGTATCAGCCAGCGAAGCTTCATTACAATCACCGTCGAGTCCGCCGCAGTCTGCAGAACCGCTCCCAGCATATGAGAGGACCCCTGCCAACGAATCCCATCAAGATGACCCACACACGACCGATCTACAACCGCCAATTCAAATAAATGTTCAATCGCCAGCTCACCCACCGGAACAGTACCCGCAAGACCTGAAGCGTCATCTAGAGGAGCAGCCGGAGCAGGAGGAGCAGCCAGGCGAAGCACCTCAACAGGAAGAGGGTTCCCAGAACCCCGTTGTGGGCGACGATGTGGGCCATCCCAGCGACCCGGTGCCCGAGACCGTCGAAGAGACACCCAAGGAAGAAACGCCAGATCCCGTCATGGAGCAAATCACGGAGGAGGTTATCGCCGAGACCCTTCAAGATATTGTAGAGGAGGAAAGCCAGGAGGTGCCTCAAGAGTCATACCAAGAGGAAACTCCTTTTGTGCCTGAAGATGGAGCTCAGGTACCCCAAGACGTGCCTGAAGATGGAGCTCAGGTACCCCAAGACGTACCTGAGGTGCTCGAGGATGCACAGAAAGAGGCACCCAGGGAGGTTCCTGAGCCAGCAGTTTCCACTCCTAGTTCCATCCCGATATCGCTCCCATCCACAAACTCGCCACGCGTTCCATCTCCTATGTTGTCGTATGGAAAACCGAAACTCATCGCACCTATTCCCAAATTGACACCACCACACTCTATCAAATTTGAATCAGTTCCCGTTCAATGGAAAGGTCTTCCTCTTGACGCGGCCATGTGTGAGTAACTTGCCTAGCCTGCCGATCCCAAAAGCTAAACTCTAGACTCGCTGAATTACAGGGACCTTTGATTCGAAAGAGCTTCAAGCGATCGTATCTCGCGCTATCCGTTCATCTGCACGGGAGTCTTACGTCCGCCTACTCGCAATTGACATTCTCGATAATGTTTTGCCAGCAGAGATAGAGCGATTGGAAGGATCCAGAGCGATGACCCAAGCCAAGTATCGGTTCCTGGTCAACAGAAGAACCATGCAGCTCCAAGCTCTACTTTCCAGCACCCTCGCGACACCAAACGCCAAGGACAAGGAAAACGAGGATGGAATTCTCACTGCTACCAAACTAGTCGTTCAGATATCAGAAACCACAGCTCAATGTGACCAATTAATGGAAGAACTTCTGAAGATCAGTGACCAGCTTGGCCAAATCAAGCGTCTTTTGGATCACCATTGGGCTAGTTCATTGGCAATAGCTCTGCGTAAAGTAAGGACCTCTCCAGATCGTCTCAACACGATAATTATTTTTACGTTTGCATACTGACATGTTTCCCTCGATTATGTAGCTGAATGGAAGCTACGGCAGGCGGACCGCGGATTTGCTTGGAGCCAGAGAGCGAATTGAGCAGCTAGAGGCTGAGTTGGAAGAGGCTTGGGCCGAAGCCGCTAAATTGGCTCAGGAAATGGACGAACTAGACGAAGCGTCAGACGACGAAGCGATCATTGAAACCGCTGAGATAGTTTCTCTCAATCGCACCACCACCCCAGGTCCAGATAGCCGTCCATTATCGCCCATCCGATCCATACCAACAGTCATCGCACCTACCTATGCCGAAATTGCTAATCTTCTCAAGAATCCTCACAGACCCCCAAATCTAAACCTTAACGAACCTGACGACTCACCATTAGCGATATCTCCGCTCTCCCCCACCACTCCCCTCGCGATCAGAAGCGCGGTGCCCAAACGCCAATCCAACGGAATTGAAGATCCAGTCGATGTTCCGGATTCTGTCAGTATCAAAAGCTCCAGGAGTGCTAAAAGCTGGAAAAGTCAAAAGAGCACAGGTCGAGAAACCCGCGTCTCTATCGTCTCTGCAGCGAGGAAACGCAGCGTCCGCGCATCACAAAGCAGCCTTCGCCTTCCACCTGGTTTCAGCCCTGGTCATAAACGCAGCGGGTCGCGCCCAAAGACACCTTTTGAAACAGAAGATCAACCTCCTGTCCCCACCCTCCCTGCTAAATTCTCCAACAACACCACTAGCCACCAAGCAATGCCTTCTACCTCCTCGACAACTGCTTCTTCCTCTGGGATCCAGTTTGACGACATCAGCATCGACGTGGGCAGCGAAACCTCCATTCGATTCCGCCGTCGCCCCAGTTTGGATTCGGCGCATTTCAACATTCTTGGCAACCGTGCACCTCTTCAATGGCAAGGTGGTATGGATGACCTCTATGTGAAGACTACCTCGCCCAGGAATGATGCCTCGGCCACATATCATCCTGCCAGCATCAGTAGACCAACGACACAATATCGGTTCGATAACGAGATCGATGAAGTACCACGAACACCTCCGCCAGTTCCTCCCAAGCCTGAGATTGTATCAATGGAAGAATTTAGTGCTCGACCTCGACCACTGAAACAGCGGCCATTGGAAGGTAAGTTGTTGGCCCCATTATTTGAAGAGTTGCTTCAGAAGACTAAATCCTTCTCTAGCCTTCGCTGGAGGCAGCATTCCTTCAATCTGGATGAACATTGACAACCCCAAGACCCCCGCGGAGCGACTTGACGCCGACCTTCACGGACCGTCAGGGTCGGCAGGCCCAGGCTCCACTAACTCTGGAAACAGCAGTTACAAGGTCAAAACCTACGAAAAGCTGCGCGGGCTAACCAAGCGATATTCGCTGTCCCTTCCTCTATTCAATAAATCCGCAAACATTAACACAAGCGGGAGTCAACACAACCTAGCCGATCGATCGATGTCAAATGGGAGCGGTTGAATCAGTTGCCAGTACCGTGGAGGACGTTGAACGCGATTGTGTATGTGTAACTCGTTTTTCCTCCTTAGGTTATGCATATTCCACTCACTCCTTACTTATTTTTTATTCATGCGTTTTCTGCGTATACCTCCTGCATATACCATTCTGTGTGCTTTCAAGCTAGCTCTTGACACTTCATAACTTACACTCCCTAACATCTTCCATCTTAACTCGCCCGCCCCTCACGCCAGTCGTTCATTTACATCATCCTATATCCATAGCTGTACGCACATACCACGTCTACTTATATCCAGTACTACTACCCTCATTCGCTATCCTCATTGCATATATGCCCCTTGTACTAATAACTTGCTTTGTAATTTTCCACCTAACTTATCGCATAGAAGGATCCATTCAGTTGTTGGCGAATCGCCTAGATAAAACTTCTGAGTAGGTTTTACTCTCCGTGTTCGGCCAGATAGTCTCGTGCTGGCTGCTCGTCTGTGTATATATCGCCAGGGTTCTGGCGATATTGTGAGGGCTGAAGGCTGAGCGGGCGATCATAAAAAGGAATGGGCGCTTACTAGATACAGATCTTTGTCTTGTGCTAGAAGATATACTTCTTCCCTTTTTCCCTTAGATCTCCTAACACAGTAAATCTAGCTGACAAGGATTCCTGGTACCCAAGCTACATTTAGTCGAGCATATCAAGGATCGCAAGCGAAGGGCTCTGCCTGTAGTGACGGCATTAGCTGAAACAATCCACCGAATTTTGCAGATATCCAGAGAGAAAGAGAACTCAACGTCTATACCCTCAAAGCACCAAGCTCAGGACTGCGTGGCTAGCTGGCTGCTTTACAGCTCACCCTTGCCTTCGGAAGTGCATTTTGTGCTTTAACCTCTCAATTTATCATCACCTCGTCAGAGCCCCTCGTGCCATGCAGCGTGTTGAACCTGACACAGTATTGATCACCTTCGGCACCGTCTGGGAATAAAAAGTGAGGATCTGGCCACTTTCTCCCCAGCTCTGCATCTTCGCCTCTCAATGGGTGTCTGTAACCAATGCGGGATACATTTTCCCTCACTCTCCTCCGAAACATGCATGAAATGTAAAAAGCTACTGAGCGAGGACCTTACTAGCTTTCAGAAGGAAATATTAAAGGTGCGTCACTCCTAATACCTCTGTATGGTGAATAAAGCTCGAGCCGACTGCTCACATATACCTCAGAAGCATCCACAGTGTGCGGGTTGCTCTGTTGTGTACCAGTTTACTTCAAAGTTCTGTGGTGCTTGTTCAGCTGGGGCTACCTCTGGTATGTGGATTAGGGATTTAAGTCGCACTGACTAGTGCTAATGTCGAGTCCTAGGATCCGAGCCTCAAAACATTACAGCCACTGTTGCCCATCGAACGCGCGAGTTTCAGACAGGAGCCTCTGACCAGCGCTTAAACAGGGCACTGCCGCAGAATCCAGCTCTTGTGAAGGCATCGGCAGCAAGGCTCAAGGCGAAGGAGGTCAATAGTAATGCATCGCGGCTGTTGATTCTGATTAACTTGCTGTATTATCCCGTGCGCGGGGGGGATATTCGAAAGGTATGCCAGATTTCATTTGTTTGTGAATTGTGTATGCTGATCTCAACTTGAAGGCAGCCATATTAACTGAGCTGGTTACCGCGGAACCTGGCGACGATGCACTTGAGACACTTGAGAGGATCAAACAGGCTGTCCAAAGGGCGTACAACGAACCGAGAACAAACACGTGGAACCTGCCTGCACTCGTAAATTGGAAAGAGTTGTTCTACCACCCGTTTCAAGATTTCAGTAATACTGATGATGCTTGCCCAATTTCAGCGCATACTATGCAGTGTCGCAGTCAAATATCAAGAAATCTATTCGCTTGGCGGACACTTATACCCAAGGAACAGTAAAACAAATGTTCAACGGACTCAGGTCTGATAGATTAATTGGGGATGCGGATGGTAAAGCTCGCCGCTTTGGAATCTCCGTGGTTGTTGACGAAGTTTTGAAGGTATGTATTGCAAACAGCCCTCTAAACTTTTCAAAATATCCACACGCGAGCGTAGGACTGGAACAGCGATGATGGCGGAGAGTCTTCAAGCCTTAAGAAAAAGAAGCACAGGCCATCTGTTGCTTCTCGAACCGAGTTCTGTGTTCCGCCTTTGCCAAAGAAGCGCAAGATGGACGAGCGTGCCTCTCAAGTCGCTACAAGAGAACTGACACGCTCAGCAGCTGACGTATCTAGTAAACCACGATATGTTAGCTCATTCCGTCCACCCGCGCGTGTACTCGAGGACAATAGGATCCCCTCCTGTCAATTGGGAGGATCAAGCGGCGAGTCTGAGAACAGATATTAGACTTTCTTCTCGCTTATATAAAGGACCGGCCGGACATTGGCTCAGAAAACCCTACTTAGTTATTGCTTGATGTATGACCATTTTTAGCCGGCGTCTATTTAAGCAACCTTGGCAAACACTTGCTGCCAGGCCTACCCAGACATATCTCGATTCTCGATATCATTCAAAAATGTATAACATAGAGAGCCAGCCGAAAATCGCGACAGTCGGACGGACATGCCAGACTGAAAACTCGCGAACAAAAAACCAACGACGTACATTGAATTCGAATTCGAACCACCACAACACGTAAACTGCAAACTGTAAACCGTAAACTAACAAATCTAATAGATCAGCAGCACCGGAACCACCCAGACGAACAAAAAAAGTAATCTTGTCCCTCACATCAACTTTCCTACTTCGCATCTTGCAAGCATGTATGGCCCCATCCATACTACTTGAGAGGGTATCCTTGACAATCGGCGTGCATACAGGAAAATGGCAGAATGAGCTAGGAAGTTGGGGCTCCGGGGGGAGGAGTTTGACCAGGCGGATGGGCGCCCCCATTGACAGCGGCGGCACCACCGCCACCACCAGTAGCGGCAGCACCCGCTTGCGCATAATACTGCTGATACTGCTGGGCCATCCATTCCCTAAACTGCGGCGAATTGACATCATACCCATACGAAGCCCTAAACAACGAATCGTGCGTGCAAATCGGTCAAGGGCGACGGACGTAGGAGAAAGAGAACGGTTGGTTAGTATCATTTCACGACAGAGAGAATACTTTCCCGCCAAAACCAAAAGTGGAGGTCAAAAGACAGGGGCATTGCGCGGAGGGGGTGTATGATCAAGCAGTCGATGAGAGAAAGAACGTACCAATACGCAGTGTATGCGGCCATGGGGTCTTGATCTGCGGACACTCCTGCAGCTGTTGCTGCTGGTGTGCCGTCAGGTTGTGGAGCAGCTGGGCCAGGTGGTTGTGGTGGCTGACCCGCAGGAGCGCCAGGCACTCCGGGTGTGGCACCAGTATACGCCTGTTGCTAAGTACGGTATATTAATGAGGGCACGGAAAGGACCAGAGCGAGAAAGACATACAACCGCACCGTAAGCAGCGTACTGCACCTGAGCGGCATGCAGCTCAGCTTGCTCCTGTTGGAGTCTTGCAAGCTGCTTTCCATGCTCAGAACGAACGACAAGCAGTAGGTCTTCAGCGAGAACTTTGGCTCGGGCGATTTGTCCTTCATCTGGACCACTGAGACAGGGTATGAGTACAGCGTAGACGGTTAGGAACGGGACGGGACGTACGTGATATGGATGTACATGGCCTCTTCGCTTTCTTTTCCTGTTTCTTGGTCGAGGAATCCGGATCCCAAACCTTTGATCTGAACACGAGCCCCCGTTTCTTGTTGGATGTACTTTACAAACGAGCCCTGTAGAAGGGTCAGTACTTGGCAACGTAGAAATAGGGGACATACGTACAGTGGGTCCAACGACCTTTGCCCGCACATTGAAGTTTCTGATAGATTCCAAACCAATCGGGAGTTTCTCCTCGGGCCATTTCCGCTACACCATCGTTACGTTTGGAGAAGAGTACGAGAAAGAATACACGGAAAGATAAATGGCGATCAGAGAGCGTGCAAAATAGAAAACGTCAGTATCTCCAACCGGTCGAATGCAAGGCCTGAGAAGCCTAGGGAGAAAACTTGACCATGACCTACCTTCTCCTTGCCTTTCTTGTCATCAACCAACGATCCAAGCTCCAGATTCATGATCTCGTCAATCTTATCCAACGCTTTTTGCAGCACCTCTGCTGTTGGTGCTGTGATATGGAGGTACAACGGAGGATCCTTCTCGGTCGCCCTGCTGCGGTCAGGATACCAGACCCCCTTTGTGCTCACGAGCGCACCGCCCGTCTCTTCTTTAATCTACGCAGAAAATACATCAGTCAGCATGTACATTGTTCAGATAAAGCAAGACATGAATGAACGCATGCGTACCTGCTGCTGCGTCGACCCCTTGGTCAACATGTACCTGTTCCTAACATCATTAATATCCACATCCCTCGCGAACGGGTGGTCAAACGATCCACCGTCGCCTCCTCCCGCAGCGAACTGGGCTGCGATCTTGGCAGCTATAGCAGCTGCCTGGGCTGCCGCTTCGCTGCGATCGACTTTCTTGGTTGTCGACGGGGATGATGGGGTTGAAGATTCGGAGGCCGTCGTGCTGCCGGGGGCGCCTGGCGCTGCTTGGTCCCATTTGCTACTAGCCTTGACCCCGTCTGCAGTCATCTTATTCAGAGGTGAGAGTCACAAAGCAAGTTGGTGCAGAGAACAGCAGTTGAAATAGCAGCGAGTCAATGTCAAAAAGAGTCAATCATGATGATGCGGTTCCGGAACTCCTTGGAATGTTTGGCAACAGCTTTAGAGAGAAACAAAACACGTACAATCCGATCATGCTTTGGGCGCTAATCCAAGCTTACCCTCTTGTCCTCTTACACCCACCTTCTGTTGCTCAGATCGCAGTTTAAAGAGGCTCAAGTGGACAAGCTTTATTTCTAGTCAAATATAATTGGATCCTACGATGACAACGACCTCGACGCAACCAATCTTCGTTCCAGCCAGTACCAAACGCCACAGAACATCGTCTCATTCATCTGAAAGCATCTCCCCCGAAACCTCGCGCAACTCTGTACCCCCATCCAAATCAACACGGATATCGGCCTCTCCTCCTCCAGACTCGTCCCAAGCAAACTCTGATACCACAAACCAAACGACGACAAGCCACCCACTCATCTGCTCGCTCCCACCAACATGCAACCGCCGCCCCACACCACTCGCAAACTCAAAGGAGCTAGAGTCGCATTACGCTAAATACCACGCACATGTATGCGAACAGCCCGGCTGTGGATGCGTATTCCCCGAAGCGAAGCTACTCGAGTTGGTATGTTTATGTGTTTTATATACATACCATCTCACTCTTGACTTACCCAATCTCCTTCTCCCAGCACCAAACAGAGAACCACGACCCCCTCGCCGCACTTCGCAAAGAACGTGGCGAAAAGATCGCAAGTGCTTTCCTCTGCTCGCCCTGGAGATTCCCACTAACCACACTCACCCCACAGTTCGCCTGCCACCTCCCAAGCTGCACCAGCAAATTCGCTACACCCAAAGGCCGGCGCCTACACCTAATAACGGCACACGGCTACCCCAAAGAATACTTTTTCGCCGTCACCAACAAAGGCGTCGGCGGGCTCCTCAAGAAATGGGGCGAGGGCGCAAGCCTCATCAGAGGGCATTGGAAAGCTAGGGACGACACAGACGCCGATCCACCCCCAGATGGAGCGTCCCAACCGGGTATCAAACGCAAGACTACAAAGAGAAACAGCACGAAGGACTCGATGCAAGTCGACACGCACACATATCGCGATCGCGATGCAGAATCAATGGACGTGGACAACTCTGACGACTCGGACAACGATTCCGATTCCGAAGACCAAGACCAAGAACAAAGCGAGTCGCACCAGCAACAACAACAGCCCCGATCCCAGCCACCCCTCCGCAAACCCACCGTACAAGCCGCATTCGACCCGGAAGCCACACCCCGCCGTCCAGCACACCCAAGCCTCCCACCAACAAACGTCTCGCCCACCAAAACCTCTCCTTCCGCTACGTCTGGGACCGCGTTGGGCTCAGCAGACGCCCTCGCATCAAGCTTCTCCTCCCTCTCGCTCGTCCCACCCTCAGTCCGCTTCGGCCGAGGCGGGAAGAACGCAGGGTTCGCCTCGTATGCACGTAACACATCATCCTCACACCCACACTCGACCTCAAACACCACACCCCAACCGCCCCGCGAACCCGATCCCGCAGACCCGTCCGATTCAAGCACAAACGAGAGCATGGACCTCGATCAAGACAAAGACCAGGAAGAAGACGACACATCCACAATCGCAGCCACCAGTCCCACTCCTGGCACCCACAAAAACCAACGGTCCCCGCCTCGTGCTAGACCCCAACGAGGGGGTGTAATTGTACGGGGAGGTGGACGAGGCGGACGCGGCGGTGGTCGTATCGTACCTGATGGTGCTTCCACGCGCGGAAAGGCTGCAGCGAGGGCTGTTAGTGCCGGTCTGGCTGCCTCGGCGGTTGCAAACCCTGGAGCTGGCGAAGGGGCCGGGGGCGGGGCAAGCTCGGAGCGCGGTGCTGCCAGAGGTCGGGGTCGGGGGGCACCCAGAGGTGGGAGAGGGCGCGGGGGGAGGGGTGGTGCCTGAAAACCCTATGCGGACCAATTCATTCATTATGCATCTCATTGCTTCATTGGCTAATACCACCCTCCTGACCGACCGTCTTCAGTTCCGCCTCGTATACATGCACACGAATCTGCACACGCTGTATTTTTTAGTTATCAACTTCGATCTATCTAGGCCTTGAAAATAGACTTTCGGATCCTAACCTAGACCCGCCCGATAACAGCTCGCGAAATCGTCAATAAAATACAATTGGCAGTCCGTTCAGTGCGATTCAGACATTAACAAGAATGTAATAAAACAACAAAGGGTCGTTAATCGTAAACATGAAAATGAAAAACGAACAAAATGCTTGACGCAAGCGTAAGCTATTACAGACGGCACGCAGCGAAAAATTCTATGCGCCTTGCTCTGGGAGTGGTATGTCTCCCTGGCCGCTAATACCCGCCAACAGGCCCATGGCCCTCCTCCGGCGCCTGCATCCTCTCCCTAATATCATCCATCTCGCACTCCCTACAAACCCACATCACGATCCTCCTGATCGCCTCGGTCACCTCCTCGGTGCTCAACGGCTCATTCACAGGCGGTACGTGCATGAACAGCACCCTCGCCGGCCTATTCTTATGATAATGATGATGTGGGAGCTGGTGCAACTGGTGGTGGTGGTGCTGCTGAGCCGCAGCCTGAGTTCCGCTGCCCGTCCCACCAGCACTGCTGCCCGTCGGACTCGAATTAGCAACCTTCTGAATGCTCGCTGGTCCTAGAGTAGTAGTAGAGGATGGTGAGTGTCTGCTATCTTGCAGAGGCAAACGTGGTTGCACGTTACCTCCCAATCCCGGTCCAGCCGGTTGCTGGTGATAGTACGTATTGCTGCTGTACCCCGACCCAGGCTGGTAAAATGGGTTCGCGGACGGGTTTGCAAAATACGTCTGGCCACCGGAAGCTGAACCAGTCATGTACGGCAACATGGGCTTGCTCGACCGCTTGCTCTCCGCCAACGAGCAATAGTAGATGAAATCACAAAGATAATGCCCCGCGTCCATCGACGTGTAGATTTGCTAGTTGCACGTTCAATAAACATAAACACCCGGGCGTGGGGAGTGAGCGGAAAACGCGGATGGGAACACGCACCGTTATCCCAGAGGCCTTGAGATCCTGCACCAACCGAGTCACATCGATATCCGTCATCATCTCATCGGGAAAGCTCTCGTACGCGGTGCCAAAGCCCCTCACCGGCCTCACATTGTTCTCCGATCCAGGAATCGCAGGCTGCGGATCATGTCCCGCAGGATTGTACCCCAGCCTCTCGTTATTGTACCCCATGCCCATGCTCCCAAAGCCACCACTCCCAGCTGGGCCAACGCGGAAATTGACATTGTGTGCACCAACAGGGACACTCATGCCGGGTGGATGGCTGGCAGGACCCCTGGTTGCGTTCAAGGCCTGCTTGGCATGGCTGCTCGGTGGAGGGACGATGGCACAGTAGCTTCCACTGGCATCCTTCATGTTGTACCCAAACTTGTGGCCAATGATCTCCATGCGCAACGCACCGCGTCCGGCGACCCCGACGTGGAAGATAAAGTCGTAGCCGGCATCGCCTGGGGGACAGGGGAAATCTGGAGGGAGGTCGATGTAATTGCTCTCTGTAGGCAGTTTGGGCGGCTTGAGGTGAAGACCTGGGACTATTTCGTGGACTGCTTCGTAGAGAACTGGGATCTCGAGGGCGGTTATATGAATGTTAAATGGACCTGGGTCTGGGAGAGGCGGCAGAGGCGGGGAAGTAACGGTGGGCACTGGAGCAGGAATTGAGGTCTTTGGGGATCTGATGGCCGAGTTCTTTGACTTGTCGGAAAGAGTACCTGCGCCAACAGAACGCTTTCCATTAGAAACGATAGGTGAATTTGCAGCAGAAGACTGTGTTGTTGGGACAAGGGAAGATTGAAAGAGCTGGAAGCACTGATCGCTGGTGATCGTAGTATTGTGGAGGGCCTTTGCTGCTAGCCAGGACGGATTTTGGCGGTGGTTCATAAATGGCTGGGGCTTATGGATTCATTGGTTGACTAGACATGACATAGACCAGACGAGACTTACACCAAAGCCAGTGACGAGAACATAATAAGTCTTGCAAGAGCTCGAGTCTGCAGCCATCGTCGTAGTCACTGGCAAACCAACAACAGCCAATTTATCATTAATTATTCTATGCTAAGTCCTCTGACGTCATCCACACTAAAAAACGACTGCATGAACTGTCCCGCCTCAGCCCCTATCCGCGCTAACGACAGCACCTGCGACACAACCGCCGCATTCCCCTCGTTCGACCCAGTAACAAGTCCCAGCAGCACAGCGACATGCCCCCGCACGAACAGTCCGTCCGCGTCCTCTGCAGCACCCGCGTACAGCCCCACCAGCACATCCAGCATCCCGCTCGTCCGCACACGTTCACCCGCATCCGGGACCATCTGCACAATGTTCGTCACAAGCGCAAGGCCCAGGCACAGCTCGTCCGTGCTCTCCGACCGCTGCACAACTTCCTTCAGCCACCCCAGCCCGTCTCCAAAAACAACCCGCTGCGCCCACCGCGACTCGCCGTGGGTCACAGTCACTAGCACCCGCAGCACCCCCTCCGAGCACGGCTTTACCGTCAGCAGCTTGTCAATCACCTCTCCCCACCTTTCCGCATCCTCACCCGCTTCCCTCTCCCCTCCCCACTGTCCCAGCAAGTACAGGTCCAGCAACCGCAAATACGCACCCAGCTCTCCCCGGTCCTGCAGAATTCCGTCCAGCAACGTCTCCACCCGGTCCTTGCTCGCACAAATCTTCCCAACTGGGACCTCGAGCAACAACCCCACAACAACACCCGCCGATCCCACCTCTTCCACAACTCTGCCCATCTATCCAACCAATCAGCATTCGCTCGAGAACCAGTCAGGTCACATACCAGCATCTTCTCCTTCTTCCCAAGCCCCACAGCACCAAACATCTCCTCCTCACTCTTTTCCAAACACCCAAACAACACATCTACCAACCCTGGATACTCATCCACCAGCTCTTTCAAACACCCCGCCTCCCGCACACGCACCAAATACGCCACCAGAAGCGCATCAAGCACTCTATCCCTCCTCCCTTCTCTCGCACCCACAAACAACCCATACACCCTCCCAAAAATATCCGCAGCCTTGGCCTTGCGCCTAAACTCTGCATCCCTCAACTTGACCACCAACTCCAACGCACTGCACAAATATCAGCATCACCTTCTTTGCCAAACTCAAGCACCTACCTGGCACGCACGAGCCCCATATTAACAGTCCCCACCATCCCATCCAACAAATACGCAACCTCATCCAAGAACATCCTGCTCTCACCCTTGCTCCTCAACTCGGTTATGCTCTTCAACGGGTTCATCATATTGCTCGGGAGAGCCACCGGCTTACGCGGTGACATCTTCCCCCCACCCTTGCTAGGCGACGCACTCTTCCGCCGCTTCGACGGCGAACCCGCAGGTGTCCCTCCCCGACCCCCATTCTCCCCTTCCCGCCAACTGCCACTCCGACTAAAACTCTTGCCTTGGCTCTGGCTCTGACTCTGGCTCTGGCTCTGACTCCAATCACGCATATCCTCATCCTCACTCGTATCCTCATCGACACCCCACCGCTGCCTCAAACTCTCATAGCTCTCCCTCCCAAACTCATCCTCCTCTTCCTGCGCCGGCGCTCCCGCTCCCGCACCAAGTTCTGAAATCCCATCCAGACCGAGCGGGACGAGATAGGACCGCGTGCCCGCGTACGTCCGTCGCAGAGCGCTACTTCCACCCCCACCTCCAGCGGCAGCTGCAGTCCCACTCCCGCTCGCCAGCAACGCCGAGCTCAAGGAGGACAAAGGGGGGAACGCAGGCCCAGCCGCCGCACCCAACTGGCTAGGCGAGTAAAACGGGTTCGGCCCATCTCCATCACGCTCGGGACTCGCATCCAAGATGATAGGCAGGGACGGTGTGCGCCCCCCCTTGCCCGCGGTAGCGCCAGAGCTGTCGTCGGGGAGAGCAGACTCGGTCTTGCTCCTGCCTAGCATGCGCCTGGAGAGCTTGCTTGGGGAAGTTGGAGTTTGGTGGGTGGGTAAAGAAGAAGCAGAAGAAGATGGTGATGCTGCGAAGATGGACGATGGATTCGTGGGGTTGGGTGTAGACCGGCTTGCGGACGTCGCCTGTCGCCTGTGTGCGGGGGCTGCTGGTTTCGAGGCGGAAGATGAAGGGGTAAGTTCGGTGTGGGTATGTGTCGGTTTTGCAGGAGGTTCGGAAAGAGGTGAAGATGCTGCCTGTTTAGGCCTGCCAGCCGCTTTTTTAGGAAGAGATAATGCCACTGGCAAAGGCTCGCCGTATCCACCTAGGTCGTCCTCGTCTCCGTCCGTTTCCCCAGTCTCGGTGGTGAGGTCGAGGAGTTGTATCTCCCTGCGCAGAGGGGACACCATCGACGTCGCACTTGATCCCCCTGTACGACCTTTAGAGCCAGATGTCGAGGACTTTATGCTAGTAACAATAGCAGTAGCACCCGTATCCATATCCATATCCGTATTCAAAGCTGTTAACCCAATATCACGCCTTGAACTGGACCCGTAGGTGCGTATGGGTGTGCGAGTCAGGGTCCGTGCAGCCGTCAAAGATGGTGTCGATGCAGGGACGGGCTTGGTGGTACTTTCGACTGGGGTAGCAGACGTAAGGGTGGGGGACACGTCGGAGTTTCGTTCAAGGTTCTTGGGAGTGGGTGCTGGGGGGATTTTGGATGATTTAGATGCGCTCTCGGATTTGAGGGAGGGGCTGGGGTGCGTGAGGCCCTTGTCCTTGGCTACGGCAGTGCCTGCGGGAGGAGGTTTGGCCGGCCTGGCTTTGGCTGGCGCAGACGTAAGGGGGGTTGAAGGTTTGGTGTTGGGTTTAGATTTAGATTTGGATGGTGTGGTCAAAGGTTTGTGTGTCGCTGCCGTAGGTGTCTCATGATCAGTGGTGCTGGTTTTCCTAGTGCTGCTACCAGCGACCGGAATAGTCGAGGGCAAAGGCGAGCGTTGAGGTCGAGGCTTTGAGCGTTCCTTTCCCCCCTTCTCATCCCTCTTAGTCTTCTTCTTCTTCACGGGGACGTCCTCTGTTGCGTCCCCATCGTCAGAGAACAGCCCGCCACTTCCACGGCTCGCCTTCCGCTTGAGCGTGGTGGTGGGACCAGGAATGGGAGATACGGAGGTGGAGTAAGAGTTGGAGTGGGTACTGCTATTCGCGGTGCTACCGACCCCAGCCTGGCCCCGCGCCGCCGCCGCGGTCGCGTCTGCGCCAGCTGTGTTTAGATTCCCATCCGTATCGGTCTTGTTGTTACTCCAGTGCAAACTGCTTTTGGCCCCGACGCTGTCGCGCTGCGAAGAGGATGTGGAGCGTTTGCCGTATGTCCGGAGGATGGGCGTTGTGGGCATTATTGAGGATTTAGTTCTTGTCTTCAAGTTGTTTGCTTAAGAGTCGCATAAATGGTCGTGATAAACTATAGCCTATAGTGCTGTTAGTGGCGGGACGGGTCTTGGATAGGTGTTGTCACGCCCGCACCGTTTACGAAGATATAACTGCAGTCCCACTCTGAAACTGGGTGTGAAGGAGAGCCTCTCCTTGCCGTGTGTAACCAAGACCTTCAATGCCTAGGTCCTTCGAACTTGCTCTGCGCTGCGTGTTCTCAAAGGGCAACCCCCGGACTGCACGCCGCCAACGCTAACAAGAGTGTGGTTCAAAACTTCAACGACAAGAGAGGAAGAAAACAATTGACAGTGATCGGGTGGCTGGTCACTGGTGGCAGATGTCCAGAACTGGCAGTGATGACGGCAGAGTCGGTGATGGTTGAGAGTCAAAATGGAAGGGCGGGAAAACCGGCGCTTGAAGTCGGGTTGCCGCGTTGCTGCTCATTGATGGCGGGATCTTGCCAAGCCCGACAATACCAAACGGATGCCTATGGTGCTTTCTGGTCATTAATGCATAGAGTACACAAAGACCAGAAATTGTGATTGAAACGCATCGTTTACACTATGTAGAACATAAGGATACAATTAATCAGAAAACTATTATTGAGGTTCAACTTCGACTGGGAGATTCAACTTGGCACAATGCATTGCAGGTAAGTCCTTCATGGCCCGTTGGCGGGGATAGGCTTCACATTGCCGCCATAGTACGAGCCGTTTGGTACACCTGCAGCCTTGAATGCATGATAGGCATCGGATCGATTAATGCACGAAGTTATCTAAAGTAAACCACGATCATCAGCATCCCCCTCAATAACCATAACTCAGGTGTAGCTTACAGTTCCGACCGAAGTGAAGCTCGGAATCGCCAGGCACGCAAACGCACTTCCCCCCGCGCAGTTGGGTGCCGAGGTATCCCAAACACCGTTCATGCAGCGAACGACCTTGCTCTCGAATGGGCCGCACGAGACTGGGAAGGCAACGGCTGCGAATGCATATTCAAATGCACGTACAGCTTCTTAGTCCTCGCCGCTGTGCATGAAAGAATGGTAGGTACGTACGATCGCAAGGTGCTGAGAGGTTGTGTCTATTTCCGAGGAGGTATAGGTTCTTATCCTGGGCCTTGCGCACATTCTCGGCGAGGGTGGCAGGGTCAACTTGCGCTTGACGCGGGATAACGATCCCGCCGGGTCCTACGCCGAAAGGACGCGCTGGGCTGGCGAGCACAGGGAGAAGGAAGACGAAGAGGACTGTAAAGATGTGAAGGAGCTGCATTTCGCACTGATAGGGTGGGTTTCTGTACGTTGGGAATGAATGGAGTGACGGTAATGAATCCCCCACCCCCCTTATATCACCCATCGAACGCGCTCGTGAATGGCTAATAGAGTCCACTTAATTCCACCCATCGAGCGAGGGTGCCCGATAACAAAAGGATCTCTTGCTGTTTACGTCCGTAGACCATTTCTAGCAAGTTGAAGCAAGGAGTCTTTATTTGTCCACGGGACCTACTTCCGCGCACTCGCCCACAGAAGTTAATGCAACGTCAATAATGCAATAGCCTCACCATGTCTTCAGAATCAACCACAAGAAACGGTGCAGTCGTATATGTGCCAGAGGATAATAAGCTTCGTCGGAATAGCAGTGCACTGTGGACGACGATGTGTGTCTCGAGTGTCCAGGCAACAAGTTGCAGTGTCAGAGTGGTACAACTTTGGTGGATGGGGAGCGGAGAAGATCAACGTTGAATAATTTGGCGGCAGGCTCGGAATTCGAAGACGCCAAGTTGTGCCAGCAAGTGAAGCATAGTCCGAGCGGAACAAAACCTAATTGTTTCTTTTGTTTTATCCCCATCCTTTTGTTCTGCGTGTTTTGGGATTTGTGGTTCCATGATTTCGGCGTGCCAGGCGAGTGTGGGTCCAACACGCGGCTAGAAAAGAACTTTATTTAGCTCGTGACAGCCAGGTGTTCGTATATCCCCGAGTTATGTTCCTGGATCCTCGAAGTTCGTTCTGGAGAGGTGAAAGAGAGGGATGATGGTGGTATTTGTTCAAGAGCACCCATCGTAAGCATGTTTGACAAACGCGAAATCACAGGGGCGCGTGACTGGCATCAACAAGCCTGTCCGGTTTGTTCGGGGGACATACTTCGACACCGTTCAAGTTTCTTTTGACGCCGTTGCACTCGTTGACCAGCCACCTCGACGTTCCCGGCGGGGGAACCCTACCGACATTTTCAAATACTCTGCCAGCAAACCATTCGGATAGTCACATATGGAGTGTCTCCAAGCCCGCATCGACTCTTTTTCCAAATCCAAACGCGTCAAAAAGGGGTCTGGCAGTGTGAGCCTCAAATGGCCGCACCCCTTCCCAAGCCCAAACGACACGTCCTCATCGGGGAGCAGCAAGGTCAAAGCGACCCCCTCTACGCTAGCCGAAGCTGGCTTCTACTACAACCCGTCCATCGACGACGTGGACAATGTGAGCTGCTTTTTGTGCGAGAAGCAACTGAGTGATTGGGAGGTGGAAGAGGACGATCCATTCCAGATTCACTATGACAAGTGCAAGACACGGTGTGCGTGGGCTTTGCTGAGGTGTGGACTGAGGGAGGATGTGGATCGACATGGGAGGTATGCAATTGTGTGTTTGAGGAGTGGGGTTTCCTGGCTGATGGCTCGGACATTAGGTTCGTGTTCCCTGATAAATCAAGAATACCGACGAGCAAGACCATGGAAAAGGCTCGGTTAGAGACCTTTCTGGTTGGCGATGGGTGGATGCACGACAAGACGAGAGGACACGGTGCAAACTCCAAAAAGGTATGAAAACGTAATGACTTTGCTGCAGTTCCTTACGGACCTTGTCTCTAGCTTGCCAAAGCTGGTTTCGTGAATACACCACAAGATCAGGAAGACGATCTAGTGACATGTCTCTACTGCAACGTCTCCCTCAGTGGTTGGGATAAAGACGACGACCCGCTGTACGTTTCCCTTCCCAGTCGAACCGCTTCGTATCTAACAGTACTACAGAGAAGAACACCGAAAGCGTCAAGCCAAATCCGGCTACGCCTGCCCCTTCTTCGTCTCTTCCAGCTCCTCAAACTCTGTCCCCCCATCCTCCACATCCTCAACCTCCAAACCAACCAAACCCTCCTCCCGCGCACAGTCCACCAAACCCGCCTCCTCCCAAAACTACCATGAAGACGCTTTCATGCCGACCAAAACACACGACGGCGAGGGCGATGAATACGGCGCGGGAGCTGCAACCGACGGCGACGCGTCAGAATCTGGCCGGTCGACCAAATCCACACGATCTTCATCGAGGAAAAGTACGGCGGCGGCGACTGCCAAGACGCCCGCGCGTAAGGCATCCTCTTCAGCAACACCGCGCAGCGTATCCGGCTCCTCGACGCGCAAACCTACTGGTGCCAAGACACCGAAAGCAAGGAGCGTAAGCCGGAGTAGCTCGAGGAGCGCGTTGAAGAATGTTGTTGAAGAGGATGAGGCTGAGGAACAGAAAGACGCGGACACAGCACAGGAGGACGAAGAGGAGAAGGAAGAAGTCAAGCCCAAGGCCCGCCCGAAGAAGTCTACAGCCAAGACACCAGCTAAAACGCCTCGAGCAAAGGCGAGCAAGAGCAAGATTGCGGCTGTGTCTGAGAGCGAGGCCGAGGTACCTAGCGAAGTTGATGCGGAACCTGAGCCACCGACCGTAAAGAAGAGCACGAGGGGCAAATCCAAGGCTTCTACTACCTCAACTGCAACTGCGAAAAGGGCCCGCTCAAAATCAGTTGCGAGGAGTGGACATGGCTCGCAGTCTGAGATGGATGTGGATGAGGAGGAGGTTGTTACTGCAACGGCCAAGCCAAAGGCATCCAAGCCTTCTGCGAAATCTAAGGCCTCAGCTGCCAAACGCGGGGGGCGGGGAGGGAGTGAAGAGACGGAGGTCACCGAAGACGAAGACGGCGTAGGGGATGCGTATGTCACCGCCCCTGAAACAGAGAGGAAGCCGAGTAAGAGCAGTATGAAGGGCAAAGTTCCTCCTGTTCCCACAACCACCAAGAAGGCTGCAAAAGGGAAGGAGAAGCAACGGGTACATGAAGAAGAAAGTGCGGTGGAGGATGACGCTATGAGCGTCGATGGGGATAATCATGCAGAAGAAGAAGACGAGGAGCAGGTGCAGAAGACGGTCAAGAAGAAGGCTACCACCAAGGTTAAAGGTGGAAGAAAAGCCTCGACGGCGACTACGACGGCAAAACCAGCTAGCAAAGTATCTCGAAGCACCCAGCCACCATCGACTGTGCGGAAAGCGAAGGAAGTCGTAGGGAATAGTGAGGAGGAAGCGGACGAGGATGAGGTGGTGGAAGAACTCTTGTCAACTGCGAAGAAACCATCTAGAACCGTCAAAGCTTCCTCAAAGGTATCTGCTGCGACCAAGGGCAAAACCAAGGATAAAGCTCCTCAGCGGGGTGTCAGGCACACTGCCACCCAAAGCGACGCGGAGGAGAGCGAAGCAGACGTCCCGGCTCAATCACATAACGACGATGAAGACACGCAAGAGGAAGACGAGTTCGGACCAATAATTCGCCAGCCTTCGTTCAATGCGAAGACCAGCACTGGCGAAGGCAAGACGAAAACAAACCCGTTGTTGATCGCGGCACTAGGAAAGGGGAGGCCCCCGGTGTCGTCTTCCTCGTTGGCGGCAGCAGCCAAAGGCACTAGCAAGGGGAAAGCCGCTGCTGTTGCTCCCCCAATCATGATGATGGATGAAGATCTGGAGATGACGCCTCTGTTTGTACCAAAACGAAGTGCTTCCGTCAAGGATAATGCAAGAAAGGTGACAGACGAGGAATCACAGGAGCTGAAGGAGAACGAGAAAGAGGAGTCCAAGCAGAAGGCGAAGAAACAGATGCAGGTGGTGGATGTCTCTACTGATGACGAGCAAAGTGAAAGGGAGCAAGAACAGGAGCCAGAAGAAGAGGAAGTGGTGGAGGAACCGAAAGTGAAGGGGAAGGCCAAGCTTCCGGCAAGCAAAGTCGTCAAAGTACCCTCCTCAAAGGCAAAACCGAAAGCTCAGGTTGTGGTCGAACCTGAGGAGCAGGATGATATGGAAATTGTTGGCGCGAGCGATGAAGACGACGACATGCATTTGGACGAGCCCGTACCAGCACCGACAACGAAACCCAAAGTTATTACCAAGCCCAAGGACAAGGGAAAAGGGAAGTCCATCGCGAAAAGCGACCCTGTGGACACGGACGTTGATATGCGCGATCACAATGCTGGAGAACGGCAAACGGAAGCTGAAGATATCAGTGAAGACGATATTGTGAATGGTACAAAAGCAAAGAAGAGCGCTCCAACCACCAACGGACTACAAACGCCTCCACGCGCTCGCGGGCCCCAACTGCCAACGATCCTTTCGTCCTCATCCGAACATCCTCTCCCGCCGTCCTCGTCCTCCATTTTACCCTCTTCGTCTGACCAGCGAATCAGCAACAATTCTTATGACGGGGAAGGCGATACACAACCCGCGCAGTCTCAGGAAGAGCCGCAGCCGCCATTCTTCCCGCCTTTGAGCAAGCTGCCGTTTATCCCCTTGCCGGCACTCACTCCGACGGAATTGGATATGACGGTCGAAGAATGGGTTCGGTATCAGATGGAAGTAGAGTATGATAAGTTTAAGAGGGATGGGGAGAGGGAGCTGCAAAGGTTTAGGAAGAGAGCAGAGGAGGTTAGGAAGATTATCGACGGGTTGTAGGTTTGGTGGTGGAGTCGTGGTGCCATATCTGAGTAGTACATGTGCGTTGGACTTTGAGTTTATTGCATTTCTTATTCGCATTATCCTTCTTGAAAATGTTGTTAGATCGCTGGTTGAACTAATTTCCCAAGTTTCTAGATTTACTTTCCGCCCTCTCGTATCCAAGATTGTTATTTATCAACGGATATTCGTTTGAGCTACTTTCACGCTCGGTTTCAAGTTTTCTGTGGTGATATCAAAGCCGTCGGTCAGCAATCACGGAATCGTCATCGAAAGCGACCATGGTGCACAGCTGCAACCTTTCTATGCCTCATCGAACCATCGCCTAATGCACGCTCTGCGTTATCTCCAAGCTGCCTCCAAGCTGCCCGAAAACAGCAGAAATCGGGACCGCCGCTCAAATCGCTAAAGCGCAATTCAGCTCAATCACAAGTGATTGTGGCTGACTCTCTATCCTTTCTGAACTGTATGTCTCTGGGCAGGCCCCCGCCGCCCGGTCGCAAGGCATTTAATGCCCCTTATCTTATGTCTTCCGAAGTTCATATAGAAAAGACCTAACTTGTTTTGCACACTGAACGCTGAGCGTTCGATTGCCGATCGATCACGCATCGATTGTGCATGCCTGAAATCGTTCTCCCCACATGGCCCTGATTCCTTTCGGTTCCGGCCAAGGTGGAAGGGCTTCAATGAAAACATCAGGTGAGTCAGCCACTGCCGCTAGGTACAACGAGGGGTGTTCCGCGTTACCTTTTTGTACAGATTGAAGGGCTTGGCCGCAACTTGGCACTTGCACTATCGGCGACGTTTAGAGGGGCACATCGCCGTTGGCACATCGTCATCCGTGAAGCGACGGTTCCGAGTCCTATCTTGCGCATGTGGACGTTAAGTAAATGAAGGTGTTGTTTGAGCGCTTCCGAGTTGCAATTCTGAGCGCTGATCTATGAAAGCTTCCAGTAGTTTGCATTGGTCTCCTGTTCAATCACACGATTCATACCCAAGTAAACCTAGTATGAACGTGGCAGCATGGCATGTGTTGTGAAGACAAGTGTCGTCACATATTGAGCCCAGGTATAGTAGTGCGTTTATCTCTCAACAGTCCCTGTGACGAGCAGTAAGTACAACCACCTGGAGATTCGACTGACCCCTTGATGAAATTTCGGTGTACGCGTTTCACAAGTAACAGACTGTAACAGATACTTCTCTGGATTTCTCAGCAAATGATTTGAATCGAGTCATTCCAGGTTATTTCCCGTCGTTGAGAAGCTGCGCTTACAAAGGTGAGAATACGGAATTCACATCTTACACGGCGCTTATTACGAAGGGTCCCTCAGGACTCCCAATTCTCAGCGGTAAATACCTTCACGGCCTAGGCTCGGGTCAAGTAATACACGAGCTTAGGCCACCGTGACCAAGGTGGAATTGGCTCGCATGCAAGTGTACATTACCAAGGTATTACACTTTGCAATTTGGGTAAGTGCGGTTTGATCGTGTGCAAATTCAACTCCCGGGATCTCAGAATAACGGGAATCCGAGGGTATTCGAGTTCGAAACTAACGGCATTGTCACTATGATGGAGTGGAGTGTCCAATTTTGACCACATTTGCCACAGTTCTGTGGCACGCGTAAATCGGATTTCTTGAAGCACGATAGAAAACCCTGGATCCCGTGGGCGAAGGGCGAAGTTTTGTAGATGTGCGTCTTTGGATGTCCTTCTCGACCGGGGAAACGAGCTAATTCACAAGGGGCTCCTTGACCGCTCGAAACAAACAAGTCCGAACTGGTTCGGCGCGACCGCCTGCTTTGACCTGCTTCGTGATGGAGCAGTCAATTCCAGCCAATACCCAGCGTGGAACCAGGTGGAACCTCGTGTCAGCTCGTGTCAGAACCGCAAATCAAACTGGACGATTACGGAACTTGTGGGTGCTTATTGTATCTGGTTTTATAAGCGTCCACAACTTTTGGACTTAATTACGATCTGTGGATCATCTTGGATCACTCAGCGTCCTCGAGGAGTGTTTCTCGGACCAAATTTCAATGTTCTCACACTCTTGAATCCCTATAAATGCTCGAGCTTTAACTCCAGTCTCCAGCAGTTCTCTACAAGCATCCTCCTTTCTCAAACACCCTCCAATCTTCTCAATACAAAGTTAACTATGTCTTTCGCTCCCAGAGTCCCTGTTGTATACGTGAGTATATTCCATAGCTGGAAACTCTACTACGATGAGCTTGTTATCTGACGCTCGTTCTCGTCAGGGCGGAGGTGGCATCGGCGCCCCTGACACATTTTGCAAACTTACCACTGTCGAAGCCGCTCAAGAGGTGTATGACGCCTGGTGCCGCATCACCGGTCCCTCTGGAATCGATACATCGGCTATATACGGTCTAGGTACATCCGAGGTCCTCATCTCGAAGATGAACCTGCACGGATCTTTCGTTGACACAAAGTGAGTGGCGGTACAACTGGTTGGCTTGTAATGTGCTCATTAAGGTATCTATGTATAGGTGTTACCCCATATCCCCTGGCGCTCACTCGTACGACAACATTAAGAAGGCTGTCAACGAGTCTGTCAAGAAGCTTGAGGGCATCCAAATCCGCGTTTTCTATCTGCATGCCCCTGATCGCACGGTCGCCTTCAAAGAGACCCTCAGAGCTATCAACGAGCTTCATGGGGAAGGCAAGTTGTAAGTGATTATTGCTTTGACTTGCAGTAGCAATGATTAAAATGGTCGGCTATTGTAGCGAGCAATTTGGCCTGAGCAATTTCCGCTCCTACGAAGTCGCTGAGATTGTGACAATTGCTCGGGCGAACGGCTGGATACAACCAACCGTGTACGAAGGTGTCTATAGCCCCATCGACCGGGTTGTCGAGACGGAGTACGTACAGCATTCATATTTCCTGACGGTCCATCTGATTCCCTTGTGATATTTCAAAGGCTTCTCCCGTGCCTCCAACGCTACAACATCAAGTTTGCGGCGTACTCCCCGCTTGCGGGTGGCCTCCTTGTTGGACATCAGTTCTCCGGTGCGGAACCCAAGATAGTTGTCGAAGATAACAGCCATTGGGACACGAGGCTGCCGTTTGGTGCTTTCTTCAGCTCACGCTACGGCCATGTACTCCCTGCAGTACATGAGCTGAAGAAATTTGTGGACACCAAGGGCATCAACCTAAACCAAGCGTCCGTTCGATGGTTGCAACACCATGGGGCCTTGACTCCAAACCACGACTTTATAATCTTTGGTGGGAGCAAGGCGTCGCACGTGGAGCAAACTCTCAAATACTGGTGGGTGTTTGCCGTGCTATTTTCAACTGATTGGGCGCTAATACTCGTGTTACAACTCTTCAGTCTTGAGGGTCCCCTTCCCGGTGACGTTGTAGAGGCTTTCGAGAGGTGCTACAAGGCCATAAAAGCCGATATTCCTAACTATCATCACGATCCGGCGTGGTACAAGCCAGAAGTACACGGAGTTTGAGCGACCGGCGGATGAGGCCCCTGAATAGAATATGTACACCATGTCCACTGCCAAATATATATATTCTTAGAAACATTCTGCCAAACGCATGCGTTGTGAAGCTGTTCTGACTGCTGCATTCGGGCCTGTACCTTTCAATCTTCTGGCTTTGTGACTGGTGAAAAGTTCAAAGTGTTGGATTCCTTACTTGGCCTGAGCTGATGCCGACTGACACTGACTCTGCTTTCTTGCTTGCCCTTGAATGAAGAAATCGGGTCGAGAAAGTTCTACTCCCGGGCCTGTGACGTGGCTGATTATATCGTGACGACCACTTGATTAGACGAATGGCCCACAATGCATACAGGGGTCTTTAGCATGTACGGCAGCACAGTTGATCGCTCTACTGAATTGGAGTATGCACTAAGTGATGACTCAGTAATGCTCCAAGGCACAGTCAACGTCTATTCGTTTGCGTGACCACCTTCGGATTGTACTTTGAATCTCCAGTTGGAGTAGACTTTGTTTGGCCTCCAGCTCAGATCCCAACGGAGGACCAATGGGCACTAGAGGATGACTTTTCGAATGATTTTAAAAACTCGTATTGTTCTATTCTAATCTTAAACACGTTCCTGGAATTGGGCCATTGGTTCCTCTTTCGGGATGTCTCAGGCCGTTCAAGTAGCTCGGGCAGAGGTAATTCGGATCCAGCCAAGATCCAGCTCCGAACATCTCGAACTGGATCGAACCGCTTGAGGGGAGGGAAAAGCCGTTACAAATTTACACAATTAATCATAACTCCAACAAAACAGAAAATGTGGGATAGAACAACGACCAGAAACCCAGGTACGCTTGGCACACACGATTCTCTCGAAAAGCGCGATTTCATCGACAACTTGGAACGGGCCGGCTATGCGGTTCCGTTTCTTTCGTATATCGCGGAGAACACATCACGCGACGCGCCGGCAGCTATCTGTGCGTTGCTTGTAGGTTGTCGCTACCAAAACTTCAAATTGAACACAACGTGATGTTTTTCGGTAAAATAATCATGAAGAAAACGCCGCTGGATACGTATTAGGGTCTAGTTCAATTAATTCGGCTATCCGCGAGGCACGCGGCGTCCCTCACATATATTTAGCATGTCAACACCAGGCCAACATCAGAACGGTAAGTCAAGAACTCGAAAGCCGTTTTGGTGGGGAGATCGCACCGAGTATATCATTCAAGCTTTGGAAACCGATTCGGCATCGTCGAGACCGTTTGATTGCCAATCGTTTGCCTGGTTACTTTGCTGGATGGTATACTGTCCGCGCCCAGAGTTGCCGTGCTCTATAAATAAGAACGAGGATGGAATCCCGTCGTGATCATCCCTGGCCTCTTCCCGCCTAAAAAGACTCGGCTCTTACCAGCGCATTTCCACCAATACGATTTGTCTACTTTACCCCCATGGTAGCAGAATTTCCGGACGACATCTTCCTCCTGATCTTCATGGAACTCGACTTGAGAGATATCCAACCAGTTCGACTGGCAAGTGTCCCTTCCTCACTGTTGTGCAACCGCAAACTCATGCTAATCCTATACTCTAGACTTGCGCCAGATTCTTGCACCTCACCAAACAGAAAAGCTTCTGGCAGCGGCTTCTCCAGACACACATCAACAACCACGTCCCTATCCCGGGATATAGAAACTTGAGGATCGAGACAGCCACAGCCGAGCAGCTCGAGAACCTCGTCAAAGACGCTCAGAGGCTTCACGAGAACTGGACGTCTGCCTCACCCACGGCTAAGTGGAACCTAACTACACAAGCCAGCACCACACATCACGCGCAGGTCGTGCGTTTGCACTTTCTGGAGCTCCAAGCGCGCAAACTGCTCGTGACCCTGTCCCTGCTCCGAGATGCTCCCCACCAAAGATTCCTGATCCAAGCATGGGACATCTCTACAACATCGTCCCAGCTAACATGCGTTGCACAACAAGAGATACCAGACTTCAACAGCATGGCCATCAACGACACCATCCCAACTTCCCAAGGGCCGACGCAGTCGGCTGGTATAATAGCTATCCATGCATCCAATTCGTAAGTCCCAATTCCGCTAACAACATCGTTTCAAAAGTTACTCACATGGAGATGTACTCCCACCGGTTACACACCACCTTCTGCTTCATACCCGTGTCGGCACTACAGCATTACAGTCTACGGGCTTACTCCCCATCCGCAGTCACCCTCAAACGGCTTTGGCGTGGTCGCCAGGGTTCCCATCCCAACCAAACGCCTTCATCTTCTCTCCGGAAGTAAAGTCCTCTCCAGCGACGAGCAGGAGCGGCTCTACCTCTGGGATATTCAACGGCCGCAAGTCGCCTTGCAGTTGCGCAATGTCGAAGCAGGGCAGGTGGGTCCTCATTTCCGTCGAGTGAGGACTGAACGACTGAACGTTGGCGTCGGTTGACAATGACAGCATCAAGCCGTGCTGGCAGCAATCCTTGAAGACGACTGCATCATCGTTTTCCGGGTGATGACGCTCGAGGTATATCCATTGCCAAGCCCAGAATTCGAACAGAGCACAGTCATCGAAGCCGCTGTATGCCATCGCTGGCAATGGAAGCTCGACAGTATCGCCGTCACGAAGCGATGCCAAGGATCGACGTCAACAGCTGCATCTAGATCGTCTCCTTCCCCGTCCGGTGCTTCTTCGTCTGCCTCGTCGACGAGAGCGACAACCCCGATTGCGTGTCTGATCAGGTTCACTGGCTTCTTCCCATGGGTTAGTGAGCTTGCAGTTACCTTGCTGAGGCGAGGGTTTCGCTGACTGGTTTATCGAATAGCCATTCAATCTCCTTCACGAGTTCGTCCTGAGCCCTGAGCCCACCTTCCAGGCCGAGACCGGTGGCATTAGCGTAGAAAACTCGCCATATCGCTTCCCTCCCATTCTCCGTCAAACCATCGCAGCACCAACGCGGTTATTCTCGCCCACGGATGCGGTTCTTGGGCCATATGGGACAACGATCTGGATTGATAACCATACCGAAGATTATTTCAACCGTCCAGACCATGGTCAGAGGCTTGCTTCCAAGGTGACTAGGCCTGGAGTGGGTGACGCGGGACAAGATGGGGTGGATGAGCAAGTGGACTTTGAACAGGACTTGTCTGAACAGACCGCAACGACGATGGCGAGTTCGGTTTTGTTGTACAACGATATTGATAACTGGTCCAAGGTGGGCATGGATGAGGAAGAGGGTGTTGTTGCGATCGGGAGGTTGGATGGTGGCATAACAGTCCTTTGGTACAGGTAAAAGAGAACTCGTGAGATCATGGTATTCATCCGAGTCAGCGACGTGCATAGTTTACAGTATGTTACGGACGGTTGGGTGGAAAACAAAACAGGACTTAGCTAGGCACAAAGGCTTTCTGAATAATGACTATTATACACATTCGTGCCAGCGTATTGATGGTACAATGGCAGAGCAGTTTATGGCGTTGCGACAAGAGCCTGTGCGTTAAATCAGTATGGTGGGTCGGACGGGTAACATATTTTGCTTACCGCAGAAGGAACGAAACCCAAGTCTTTAAGAGTCTTCGAGAAGTCGCCAACGGCGAAGGTTTTCCTGGGAACGCTATCAGCACTTGTTGTCAAAGAACTATTGGAATTACCTTGGGAAGTTCTGTGTAAAGGTAACGTTGTCGACATCGATGTCTGGGGAATGAGATGCGACGAACTCTGCAAGTTCGCGCAATGCTAATGTCAATTGTATTAGCTCCAGACGATCTGGTACGGAGATAAACGTGCGATCTCACGAGCTTCGGCGGGCAGTGTGGTAGTCAAGGGGGGTCCCCCAGTCGACATGCGAATCTGTAAGCGGGCATGGGTGTGTACTTTGGGTGTACCACTTGCTACTGCCTGTGCCGCAGGTGCAGGAGCGGAGGTACTCGGTGCATCAACGATAGCCCTGCCTTCGCGAAGAGCTTTCTCTCGAGCTGCCTTTTCTGCACGAGCCTTCTTGTCGGCTTCGATTTGGGCTTTAACTGCAGCTCTAGCCTTGGCGTCTTCGATCTTCTCTACATGTAGGAAGGTGAAGTGAGCAATGGAATTGCTGTTGAGTTAGTACTAACTACGAGACTTACCTCGCTTCTTAGCCTCCACTTCTTTGAGTATTTCTTTCTCTTTGAGTTCTTCTTTGAGTTTGTTCATGTCCTTTCAAATTGTACTGTGAATTAGCATGGGAATGAGCAGGGGAGGATTATGTGTCTGTACCGTGCCCTGTTTCCTACGAATCAGCTCGTTGGCTCTATTCTCTTTGGCTTCTTCCTCTGCCTTCCTAGCCCGTTTTTCGGCCATCTTTACCCTGAGCTCCTCGAGTTTCTGTTTCTTCTCTTCCTCAGTAAGTGGCTTGATCTATTCATAATAATATCATGAGCCAGAGTGTAAAGGATGTATATTTCTCGTAACGCACCTCTTCCGTCGACTCCTCGAATTGATCATGTCCACTCTTTTCAGCGTGGTAATTGGCTAGACCTGTATTCTTGAAGGTCTTTCCACATTGCGAACATTTAATACTCTGCGGACCTCGACGTCAGTGACCATAGGCGATGGTTAAAGCCAGGACTAAGGAACCTTGGCTTCAGCGTCGGCCGACCCAGACGCCCCCTTCGCAAGCCCCATAGCCCTCAACGCTTCAAGATCTTCGTCATCGTCAACATCCATTCCATCTGCCGGTCTACTGCTTGAGGACTCGTTAACCGCCCCTAAGTCAGGCACGGGCTTTCCTTCGTTCTCCAGTATATGGTCCATGGCAGGTTGGAGTCCCCGGTTTCCTATCGCCTTCAGAGCCCCTAAAAGCAAGGTCTAGCAGGTTGAAAGGGAACTAGTAGTAGGGCCATATTCGTACACTCTACTCTCGCAGGATCGAAGCCCATACTCAGCAATGTGTCTTTATCTCCAGCCATTGGTATTGAGAGCCTGTTCTTGAGGTAGAAGGTTTTGAGGTGGTTTGTTGATTGAGGGCTGGGCAGTGAAGATTCTAAAGTGTGTCGCAAGACTAACACGGCGACGCGCACCCTAAGACGCCCGTGGCTATCGTAACCTGACGGCTTGGAGGCGCCACCTAAACATCTGCCCCATGGCTGAGTTGGTTACAGCGTCCGACTGTTACGATATCTGAGAAGATAACGGCAATCGGAAGGTCGTGAGTTCGAGCCTCACTGGGGCAGTTATTTTTTCCTCCGCTCAACTTCGGCCTGGTGCACTCTCAGATATTTTGAATCCCGACTTGATATTGACCTGATATGGAACCTTTTGTACATGAGTTCACGACAATTCGCGCAGTTCCGCTATACATCCTTTCAGTTTGAGTCTTGTAGCCTTGAGTGTCTGTCTTGCTTCACTTCCGCGCTAAACCCCGCTTTATTCTAAGAATTATCTTGCTCTCTAAACGCGACGATACTCTGAGTCCACCCCTCATCCAACTCGGCCTCGTCTGGTGAGAACTCCCCGTTCCACGAAGTTCGCTGCATAAGTAGTTCGGCCAGCTTATGCGACCTGGATGTTGCCCACCCTGCGTGGCTCATCGCGCAATCTCCGACATGGCATTTGTATTCCCCAGGGCTTGGAAGTTTCTCGCTTCCTAGTTCCTCGAACACACCCGACGCCAACACCCTCACATGGATGTCGGAAGCTATGGGCGCAAGGTGGTCCATGTGTCTGGTTATCTCTGCGAATTGCTGGAGGGTCTCATATCGGCAATCGCGCTGGACTGTGGACGGGGTGTCGTAGTCTATTCTCTTTGGAACATAACGTACGCCGAGGGTACGAAGGCGCGGAAAGGATAGATGCCCGAGGGATTGCAGAGCTGATTCGCCATCGGAGGAGAGATAGAGTGTTTGAAGACGGGATTCGACTGGTTCGTGACCAGCCTTCGATGCAGTGAAGATCGTAGAAAAGGTTGCGTGTAGAAGCTTTGGACACAGTTTCAGCACTATGGTGAGCATAGATGTCGAGAATGAACTGTCTATCCTGAGCTCAGTGAGCTGGTGGAGTGGAAGCCGTCTCTTGAGGTGCAGTCCCAGTGTAGAGTGAGGCTTGTAGTACAGTTTTGTGATAGTGGGTCGGGGGTGGCGTGCAAGAGCCATACAGACCTTCATAACGGCGCCTGCAGTGACGTCTATCAAGGCTAGGCCTTCTAGAAGTGGCGCTTCAATCTTGAAGGTGTTAAAGATAGAGTCAAAAAGGGGGTTTCGCTCGCCGATGGCTATTGTTTTCCATCGGTGGGCCTGAGCTAGCAGGGTGGAGGTGATTTCCGGGGATGAAGTTGGTTGGATGGCGTTGAAACAGAGCGGAACATTCTTTGAGTGCTCTAACCATTTGCTGAGCACGGATACCGAGGGATCTCTGAAATCTGCTTGAGAGTCCTCCTCAAAGGGTCCTAGGGAGTTCCTATGCATTGGGTGGATGGTAAACGTGGCCCACAGGCTTGGAAGCGTATCGCAGATGGCCTTCCAATGTTTACAGACCAGTAGAAGGACTGTAGGACTGTAGCTTGGCAATTTCGGGGTCTCTGTAAGGCAAGGGTAATGCAAAGGGCTTCTGTGCCCATTCTGCGCCCAGAACAGGAATATATTTGCCAAAATTTCGACCGGGAGATAACTGGAATCGATTCGAGGCCGAATAGCGTCCGCAGAGGGGATATATTTCTCCTTTTCTGCCATCTAGAGGTTGGGGATGGGGTTATAAGTTGGTCCTACTGATGACGGGGCGTTCAAGGTGACGGTGGTGAGTAGAACGTATTCGACCAGGAAAGAATCCTTAGCGCCGGCATCGACGGAGTTTGAATGTACGTGTGCGACAAAAGATGCCGAAGACTCGGACTTTGGCTAGCAACCTCCACCTCCTCAAGCCTTCATGGATCCAGCCCGAACAGTTGAAAAGAGCTATTGCGCTCTGTGTGACGGTACTCGACGGTTTGTGCCATGTGCGCGCAACGTCACAACGATACCTCGTAGTTTTGGAGGGCATGCCAACCCGTCCCTCCCGACCAAACCCGAACATGGAAAGCGAATACCAAACTGCCGTTCCTCAGGTAGCCGCCCAGCTCTCATGCGTTCATCTATTGATTATCACAGAATTGCCTAGTAAAGAGCACTGTATAGCTTAAGAGAAGTGAGCATTCGGAATTCATCACATTTGCTGTGTCTGAAGATCACCATGTTAGCATTGGCAGTGGTTACCACCCTGATAGGAATTCACTCAAGCCCACAGTGTCAACCTATGGCAGATGGGCGGCAGCTATTTGCCCTTCCTGAACAGATGCTAACGGGGTAACATCGTTGATAGCTCACCTCTCAATGCCATTGCTTCTTGGTTTCTTACTCTCACCGTCGCTAGCTCGACGCTCGCGCTTCGGCAGACACTTGCTGTCCATCCAGCCCTTTCATTCTTTTATTCGTTCTAGGAAGCTGGCTTCAACTATCTTTTGGGCCTGACGATAGCACTCGTCCTCCAGTATGGCCCATACCAATGTCATAGATCCCAACACAGGTAATTTAGTCCGGTTATTAATTACGATGGCCAAAGGCGCTCACAAAATCTGCTCTAGGGAGGGTTTTACGGGTCAATATCGTCCATGCATCTCACGCCCACGTCGTTCTATTCCTATTCTTCAATATGTGGCCAACATTTCTCGGACTCCCACTCCTGTTGGCGATAATCACGCTCTCGAAAACGATTCGAAGACATGCAACATTTATCAACCAGTGTGTCATGTATATCTTAATCGGACTGTGAGTAGGCTCAGTTCACACCGTACGGATGTTTCTTAGCTGAATTTACCTTTTGCAGTTCCTCCAGCCTGCTGTAAGAACTTCTTGTGCAGACGGACGATCGATGCTCAATTCGACGTATAGCTTGTTTTCAAGAAATGTCACAGGTCCAGAACCCGACCCAATGCTTTGTCTGTTCCAGGCATCCCTCGTATATGGAATGCCACCAATGTATGTTTTCAAACCTTTGCGCTGGAAATCGCCTCTAATGGCGCTTTATCCGCAGGGCCTCGACAGCCACCTGTATGCTGGTCCTCCAGGCGCGTGATTAGATTAAGAAAAGGGTCCTTTCCCTAAACTCTTCCTGCAGATGTTCTTCAAATTCAGAGCAGCTCACAACGGGAAACCTTATGAAGACGCGAAACACCGCGGGCGATTGTGGGCGGTATGTCGCAGCGCTCTTATCGTAATCCCAGGATGCTCATTTCCGCTGTCGGATCAGATGGTCATTTGTCCCTATGTCGCGTACTTTATCACCATCTTGGCTACAGCGATTGTGAGTCTTCGACTCCCGTTAGTACTTCTATTGCTAATCTTGTCGCATAGGTGGGGGCCAACGATGCGAACAGAGTCTCTCGGAGCCGCCGGGTCTTCTACTGTTCGGTCGAATCGGATACATTGTGCGTACATCCCTTCTGTCCCAGACTCATCCGGCTGATATGATATATGACAACTAGGACCAACACACTTACCAGCTACAGCGCCGTGGTCCTTCTCGTCACGATTGTTTTCGAAGGTATGCTCTTTCTGGTACAGAATAAATACCAAGGAGACTAACTGCAGGATAGTTTGGTCGATTGTTCTCCTTGTTCGCCACCGCAAGGTCGTTAAAGACAGAGGAGGAAGTTTACGTGGACTTGGAGTCCTTGACTTCAGCTTCTCAGTCAGGATCCTTGCCTTTGGCTTGTATATCGTCACAGCTATGAGGTGATACTTAGTTTCTAACGTTTCTATTCTGGAATGTGCAGCTGACTGCTTTCCCAGCCTCTGTCTTCTATCTGTCACTTCCCCCGCGTCACCCGTTCCAGACTTGGTTGTCGCCAGCGGTAAGCGACTCCCAACTCACCTCACCAACTTATTTCTCACTTCGTATGTTTCTTACCCAGGTGCAACAGTTATTATCCTCATTTTCGGAACGCAAGCCGTAAGTGTCCCAAATGATTCTCCGCAGTCTCCATCTCTAAATGATTTATTGATCGTCGCAGGACATCCTCAATGCCCTCTGCTTCTGGCGAAACTATCAATGGTCGCCATGGTGGAAGCCCGCGCCGCCTGTCGAACTCGAACCAAGCTTGATCGATATTGATCTCAAACACGCCTTTGATCCCGAATCCACCTATGCCCCTCCTTGCCCTAACGCAAAGAAGAAAACACGATCCCTATCAGACACCACGGATAGTACGACCCATTGAAGAAGTAACGTCAGAGATTCGAAGATCTCAGCCATTGCCCACTAGGATATATGTAAATTAATGTGTACATCAAAGGGCTTGTGTATGTACCTACAGCTAGTTTATAGCTCCTTAACGCAGAAGCTGCGATGCGTCGTGACGGCGTCCGAGTCGCAGGTCAACTCGCTGGACCTACCTATTTAGCTTAAGCCTTCTCCTAATCAGCTGTTGTGCAAATTGCTCACCAAGTAGCAAAGGTGAACGGGAGTCCGGTGGAAATACACGAAATCAACAAGTCGATCGTTCCGGCTATTTGTAGCCAAGCAGGACCTCGACATCAACATCAGCCTCTCGCAGCATCATGTATCATGCCTTAATCAGCAGATGTTATCCATAGAATTCCAGATTAAATAAGACAGTGCTACAATTACATTACAATAGCAGAACGAAAGCATATACAATGCATGAAATACGAAATATGATGTCGGGTTGGTCTAGAATTGCAGCTCCCAGGCGTCCCTCATGACCATGCACTATTGCCTGAAGGGCGGTATTGGCGGTCTGACGGGCTAGGTCCTCCATAGCCATGGCTGGCACCTGAGCTCCGTGGGCTTATTGCGCCAGGTTGTACAGAGTGTGCAATGGAGGGCGCATACCCACCAGTGTACTGTTGCTGCTGCTGTGGAGCATGCTGCGTTTGCTGACTATACCCAGTGTGGGTGGTATACACTGAAGCCGAGTCAGAAAACCCTTGCTGCTGTCGCTGTTGCGCATAATGTTGTTCTTGTTGTTGATAGTATTGCTCCTGCTGGGTCGGCTGATGACGTTTTTGCGACGGATCTTGCAATGGTACAGTTGGAATCAGTTCGAAAACACGCTGAGCGACGGCTTTGGTAGTGGTACGGTTTGGCCCGGGTGTTGTGATGACGCTGGTCATAACCGCGTGGACTTTGGCTTCCTGTCTGCCTTGGGGATCAGGTAACGGTTCGGAACCTGGTCGCGTCGACACAAATCGACCATCCCAGATACATCGAATGTCGTTTCCAGGGATAATTTGCACCAGTAGACCCGTCGCCACATTCCGTATCTCGATAAATCGAGAGTCAAAGAGCATGACATAAGGTGAGTGGAACGCTGCGCGTTCGGCAGTTCCCTCCCACTCGATGGTAACTGCTCCGCGAACAGGGTCACCATGCTTGTCCACGTAGACACCAAATTCTGGGATACAATATCAGCCAAGCCTCGTTAAAACGATTTGATGAAGACGCACCATCATAGCAGAGGAGGAACTCGTTCTCGTTTGATCGGAACATTCCCATAGGACGGCAACCCTCACATCTCTTCGAAAGATAAGCATGTTTGGTCTCTTCCTTCTGGGGAATGGTCACCGAGTCGAAGCTAGTACCGTAGGGTAAGCATATTACATAGACCCATGCGGTTGCGAAGCTCACTTTTTCAGGTTCATAATTTCGAAACCTTTGGCGCAGAGAATGGCAATTCTCGCCTTGAGGAAGATGAGGTCGAAGGAATCGGACGGCAAGAAGAAGTCTCGATAGATTCGGAACCATTCCGATTTCGTCGACCTGAAGCCAAGACGCGAACCAAGGCCCACTGGGGCCTTAACCTTTTCGTTGATCTTGTCACCAACAGGCTCGAGGACACGAAAGATACTGTCCATCTATTCGCTTGTTAGCATTATATTGGTGCCTGGGGTGTATCATTTACGTACTCCTTTCTTCTTCATGTATGCAACCAGGGTTCTGCCGTCAAGTGTTCCGACACTAAAGAAGTGGACATCCTTGGTGCCGTTCAACTTCTGCGGGACTTGAGAGGAATGTGATGTATGCGGGGAGGATGGCACCAGTGCCTCGATATGGTAGGCAAAAAGAGACTATCGGTTGGGGTTAGTAACAAAAGCTAAATGATCGAGCAGGAATGCTTGCCTTGTCAGCCAATACCAAGAAGATGCCAAATTCCTCAAGCATCGCGCATTGAGTGACAGCCTTAAGCAAAAGCACTCGTCTTAATGCTATAATTAAATGGTGAGCACCAGCCAAAAAGAGCCATATGTAGCAGACTTACACCCAGCGTCGTGTCGATACCCGATCCAAACCCCCTCATTACAACCCACAGCGACCATCCTCCTTCTATCTGGGGTACCTTTGGAAACAGGTCAGACGAGAACATCAAAGCTGCCGAGGAATACCACTCACTGAACGGAACAGAACAAGTCACCTTCCCTGTGAACGTATTATTCTGCTCCCACGCTGGTCCTTGGTTCGTATTGGCCATCGTCGGGATAAGGAACGTCTCGGAGCTCAAAGTCTCCACTTCAAACACTTGGTTCGACTCTTGAACTGCCTTCCGGATCGCAATCGCATGTTCGAGCTTCTCCTTCCATTCAGCTCGAATCTGTGCAGATTCGGCGTAGACGATGTACGTTCCACCCATACGGCCATTGTAGTGGAGAGTCATAGGGTACACTGCGCGAGAGTCGACAGCAGAATCAGGAGTTGCTTGGATAGGTGTTTCGCCATGTCGGTCTGAAGGGCGCAAATTGCGGAGAAGGCCGGTGCTTCGTTGAGTCGGTGCATCGGCCGCGCTTACCAAGGTAAGGAGATCCAGAGGGATAGGCCTGCGATTCACAATGTATTTAACAACGCCGTCCTTGTCTTTGGATTCCTTGATCTTCGTCATCACCACTGCGAATGTGATTAGAAAGAGATGTGACGGAAACAGTGAAATCATAACCCGTACAGTAGTTGTCGAACAGGAGGACATAGAGTTCACTCCAATTCCACTCGAGACCACTATCTGGCTGCCTCAAAAGCTTGCCAGAGTGCATCAACGTTCTAGCAGGATTGAGCAAGTCCATGTTCTATATAACATTCCAATCATCAACACCGCTCGAACTTGAAGCAGATACAGAACGCACCACAAACTCTCCAGGCTTGCTGAACACGATGTTTGAATTGTATCGCCACAGCTCCACCTTTTGCTTCGCAGAGAACACTCCAGGTTCAGTTTCTTTTCCAAGTGCCTTGATAACGTCGATGACATTGGGGATCATATCGTGGTCCTCGTGCCCTGATTCCGTCTCATCCATGATGCCCTTGAGCAGCAGCTCGTAACGCAGCAACCTAGGGATAGGCCTGTTCACGAAACTCTTCATATCCAATCGATGAGAGTCTGGATGGCGAACACATTCCTTTACAAATGTTCTGTCAGAACGAGCATACGCGACGAAGAAAAAGCCATCCTGGATAACACATACCTCAATGAACGCCCTGAACGCAATGTTGTTCGCCATCTCGTCGTCGATCCTGTACGCCGCGATAGGGTAATTAGGAATGTACTCCATGTACGCCTCCCTAAAATTCAGGGCAGCATCCATGACGGGATCCGTGATGCTCTTAATGACCGGGTGCTGTTCGCGTTGGATCTCCTGCAGCGCATCGACGAGCTTCTTGTGGTGTTCGTAGAGTTCAGAGTAGTTGTGGAACACATCTTCGATGAATTGGTCAAGTCGGTCGCTGGAGACGATGGGCGGGTTGGCGACCCTCAAAGGCGTGATGAACAACTGCGAACTACTGGTGAGTAAACTAGAAGCATAGACTCCAACAGCTCAATAACGCACATGTTCGATATTCTCAAGATCCTTCACGTATGACATCTCACCCTTGATCAACTCGAAGATGACACTATAAAGTCACATAAATTCCCATATTAAGCGTACATCAAACACAGACACTCACTTTTGTCGCTTAGCCTCCTTCTTGGGCAGAGACTTTCTGAATGTCTCCGAAACCATATCATGCCATTCCCACTTGCCCGGTGCTCCCTTGCACATAGACGATTGGAAAGTCCTGAGCTGCGCAATCGACTGCAAACTGCTGATAGAATTCACAGCCTCTCTCAAAAAATCGGCATCCGGGTTCTCTTCTGCAGTCTCCTTGAGGATGGCGTCAAGCAAAACAGGGTATTTTTGCAAGTGTTCCGAAGGTCGGCCCAGGAAATGCTTCAAGTCGAATCGCAGAACTTCACCTGCTTTCGCTGAATCCCTAGAACATTGCTAAAACCGAACATCAGCGTTCTGTCGAGGACAATCCGTTCATCGTCTCACCTCAAGGAAGAACCTAAACTCTGCGTTCTTTTCCATCTCATCTTTGAGCCTCTTCTCCGAAACAGGATAGTGCCCAATGTACGCAGGATACGCCCACCTAAACTCGGTCGCAGCTTCCAAAAACACATCTCCGATCTTCTGAACAATCGGTCCTTGTTCCCTTTGCCGCACATACATGACCTCCAACAGCCTCCTATTGCACTCACGCAGGTCCAAAATATTGCTAAACACTTCGTCGATAAAGTCGTCCAAGCTGTCCTGCGGCATGATGGTGGATCCAGATCGCCGGAGTGGCCGAATGAAGACAGATTCGACGACATCGAGATCCTGCACATATTGCTCTTCGCGGGCCAGGAGGTTGTGGATGATACTGGAGGTATGGTCAGCGGCGGGCTTTCCGGGCATTACTCCAAACTTAAGATTAACACACCTTTGCCGTTTAATTTCGCTTTCAGGGAGAGAGGCCAGCACGCTCGGGTCGATCGATGCAGACCAAGAATCCCGCTTGGTTACAATAGGATCGACAGAGCTCGTCACAACGTCAAGCACGAAATTGCCCTAGTGAATTACCATACCAAATCAGGAACGGGCACATCGGAGATTGTTTCAAGACCCGTCACACACCTTTCTCGGACACCCATAAGCATAACACGATACGCCCTCACCGCAACTAGGAGAATAGCATCGGCTGAGCATCGTGATCACACCGGTAGGCAGTTCTTCCATCCCCGGAGCACTCGCTGACCCTCCCTCCTGATCGTCGAGGAACATGAACACATCCTCCACGCCATCTTGCAACACAGTCCCGCCCCATTCCACCTCGTAGAAGAAGAGCTGGCTCTGAAGGCTGCGGGCGACTTGTACGGCCACACGTCGGTCGTTGGTCGAAAGACCGTGATTGATGGCAAGATCTCGTTGGATGAGGTTTTGAATAGTTGACTAATGAAATGCTGGGATCAGAACGCCGCAGAAGAAAGGGATAAGCAAGTACACATACCACAACGTCTTTGCCTGTGAAAGCCCTGTCATACGGAATGCTCCCCTTGACATGTGTTGCGCGGGGGACTTTGTCCCGCAGCTGGACAGCGATGTGAGATAACAACGAGAGGTTGAGGAAGCTGCTTGGGTCCTCCTCCTCCTCGTCCCAGTAGTCGTCGACAATGTCATCCTGAAGGTCCAGAGAATGTGGGCGGTTCTCTTGGAAATCTGCCATCGTGCGCAAAACATCTGTAGGCCGCCTGAATAAAGCATTGGGGTCGTTATCAGTTGATGGCGGTCCCGGAGGAGTGAGTTCTGCAGGTCCGGTGATATGCTGAGCCCGCATCGACGGCGTGCGCTCGTCCCAGTTCTGCTGGTGAGTTGAATGAAGTTGATAGCTCGCGGCGGGTTGTTGTTCTTCGAAGGGATTGGGAGCATATTCGTTCGGGTAATGGGAGATTTGATTGTCAGGATAAAAGTCACCTATGACCACCGGTGCTTCAGTACGGAACGCAATCGCAGTGATTAAGCAGCTTACGATTATCCCTGGCCGAAGATTTTTGGGGACCCGGGGAATAAGCAAGATGGGTGCTGCTGTTCATAGTTTCGCGACTCGATTTTCGGGAGACAGAATAGGGGTCCGACGGGGCGCTCAGCATCCCCGCCCCTGGACCTCCACTCCCTGCAGGGCCGTATGCCTGATCCCGACCATACCCATTGTATGGCGCTGAAGCCTGAGCGAGCTCATAGGCATTGAACGAAGAGTCAACCTGCTGGTGTTTTGGAACGTATGGTGCAGATGCACCTGGTGGCCTGGAGTACATGTGGGCAGATTGAGGATCGGTGTATGGATTGGGAAGGGGCTTGGAGTGTTTGTCGAAAGATGCAGATTGTGGTGAGTGTGTTGGGCGACTGGATCCGCTGGGTGCCGATTCTTGGTAACCATTGGCATAGGTCGCAGGTGGTGTTTGCGGTAAACGACGACCGTTGGTCGTGACGGCTCGCTTCAGAAGATCATTAGAGCCGTAAGTTGGTCCTTGGCTATCGAGGCCGAATGGATTGGACCGTGGGGTGAGCGATGGGTCTTGATACGGCTCTGGCTCAGGCATTCTGAAGGAAGATATTGAAGATATCGAGCTTCCCGGTGTGGGTGGAAGGCGACGTCTTGTTGAACTTGGGGAAACCGGGGATGTCGCTGTTGCAACCGTTGACGACGTGGGTAAATGAGGCTGAGCAGGACCGGCTGAAAGGGTGATTCAATCTGGTTGGTTACGGAAAGATTAGCTGTGCCACGTACCGTAGTGCTGGTTGCTGTATGCTGAAGACGTCGACGACGATCCGTATGATGAGCTGCTGTTCATTGCAGGCCTGCTGTCTGCGGGGTAGGGATTGTAGATCTTATCTGCCAACTTCTCCTTTGAAGCCACCTGGGCCTCGTCAGAGAATCCTGCCCATACCTCATTGTACAGCTTTTGAAGATCTTCATCGACAGGGGACATCCGTTTGCTGCTATTCGAGTGAGCCATTGGGTGCAGGTGAGATGATCTGCGGTGTTGATAACTTGGCTGCTGGTGAAGCTTCAGTACATGTGTAGATAGTCCTGTGCGGGGGCTTTACGTTGGGTATTTGAAGAATGAAATGTGGTATCCTGAGGCTGGCTTGACCCGCACTGGATGGTAGAAAGACAAGCCTCGATTACCCTTATGACCGCGCCAAAAAAGGAAGATGGTTCTGCAGCTGTGCTATTTTTAAGCCAAGGACCGGCCTCCCGGTGAGGTGGTTCCGGTCCTCCATTGCGCCATTTCACTCGAAAAGCTCCAGTGGACGCATTCTGTGCAATAAATGGGGCGGCTAGAGGTTATTTTGGTTTATGAATCCAAAGTTCAAGGCCACTTCGTTCCCCGGAATATTTGGCGTGCGGCGACGCGGCTGTTCCGGTATTCCGCCCATTTCGGCTTTCTCCATTGTACCGTCTCCGGCAGTTTCAATGTCGAATGTTGGCACGTCTAACGGGGCTTTCTAACCATATGCCTCGACTCCGAGTACATAGTAGGAGAACCTAAAAATGGATGTCGGATCTTCAGTGTCGGTACCAACTTGGGGCTCACTCCGAGTGACGGCCGGTCGGCGCTCGGAGCAATGTTATCACCACTCGCAGAAATATAAAGAGAACAGACAAAGTTTTAATTAAATGCGACATGCGCAAAGTTTGCAGTACAGGTAAAAATACATTAGGTAGTAGATGCGGTAAATGACTTGGCTATATGTGATACAGATAGTGTTACAACAACAGTTGGATGAAGATGAGAGAATCGAAACAGTCAGAAACATTAGAATAGAGAGACAAGGGGGCATAAACGTCAACGTATACATGCCCACATTTCGTTAAAGCGATAACCATAGCAGTCTGAGTCGAAAAAGCATAATCTGTAGCGAGTGCACCGTGGTGGACGTGGTATAATGCGTTGATGGGGGTATCGCGTGTCATAGCGTCGATAGCTTTTTCATGTCGCAGTTCGTACTTGAGGATTTCGTCGAGGGTCGGCATAAATTGAGAAAAAGACCGGTTTGAGAGTTGGGCGAGGGAGCGGCAGGTAATCCCCCACCAGAGAGAGTGGGGGACACCGAGGACAGAAACGGCTTCATAGATGAGGATGGTGCATAGAAAAACCTCCAATAGCTTTTAGAAATAGCCATGACCCTGATCACCCCGCTTCCCAGACCCAAACAAATTCCTCATATCCAACCTCGACCCCCTCCTTTTCTTCAACCCCGGAACAGAAACCTCCCGACGCTCAGTTGGATCGCACTCGGAATCGTCGTCAAACTTTGAAACCTCCGGCTGGAAGCTATCAAGCATGAACTCGCGCTTGCCTTCGGTGACCAGCTGGTGCGCGTTGATGATGGGGAGCGGAGGGAGCGATGCAATTGGCGGCGGGGCAGCAGATGCCGGCGAAGAAACCGCGACCACACGCTTGAGCTTGGTCATAGCGGGCGAGATCTTCAACGGAGCAGGACGTCTCCTTGCCTTGCCCCTCGGCTTCGCAGCAGCCGCAACGCTGTTGAAAGCGTTGACAAACCGGATAGGCGACAGCGGGGAACGGGGGGACTTGGGCACAACACCGAAAGCCTGCAGATCCGCAATAAACTCGGGCTTCCTGAGGTGCTTCGCAGCGCGGAAAGGTCGGGCAGGGAGGCAGAGGAGCATCCCGTTGCGTTTCGACCTGGCATTGTTCTGCTTGAGGGACTCGACAGCGTTGGAGCTGGCGCGGAGGTCAAAGTTGAGCACGCGCTCGTCGTGGTAGGCAGGCGACTGGTCGGCTTGCATGAGATATGCCGGGTCGAGGTCAGAGTCAACGGTGGAGAGCGTTAAAGCGCTCTCGCGACGCTCGCAGACAACATTTTTGCCCTTTTGTGCCCGGGTAGGCTCAGGAGCGACAAGAGTGTCCTCAGACGATCTGCCAGCAGCCTCTACAGGAGAGTCGCGGTAGAACTGCACCCAGTTATCGACGAGCTGGCCAGCCCTGTCCTCCTCCCATGCAGTACCTTCGTCGCTGCCGTCGGTTTCGACAAGTAGACCTCGGTACTCCAACTCTTCCTCGCGGTCTAGCCACACTCCACCCTTGCCATCGCGGTAGACATCACCAACCGCACCGTCAGGTCCAACCATGACGCGACGAATGTGGTCCTCCATCTTTCCGCCATCCGCGAATTGCATGAGAGCAAGCTCGTTTTGGAGGGTAGGAGGAGCCCGAACGAGGGGGCCGTAGATCTTCTTCTTCTGAGACTGAGCTTTTGAAGGTGCCTTCTTGGTCTTGGGGGCTGCCTTGGACTTTTTGCTGGAGAGAGCCGGGGCCGTCGCGGTGGTGTAGGTAGGCGAAGTTGGCATAGGCTTGGGGGAGACTGGGACAACTTCCTTGGAGACCGATTTACTGCGAGACCTGAGGTTGGTGAGCGACCGGATCTTCTTCATAACCTTCCCCTTGCGTTCCTTGCTCTCCTCCTTGGCCTGCTCCTTCTCTAGGCGCTTGGCCTCGATCAGGGCCTGCTCCCTCATTTCCTTCTCGCGGAGCAACGGGGATGGGGTAGCGGGTGTAGTTGGCAGGTTGACGAAGAGAGTGTTGTATCCGAGGGCGGTAAAATCAAAGGTCTTGTGCGAGGCGGTCGTAGGGGTGTTGGTGAGAATGAATGGACTTGATGCAACCCGGTTGTGCATGATTACACCGGAAACTGAGTGACCAAAGTTCATAGAAGGTCGGCGGCGGTTGGAAGTCGAAGGAATAGGGTAGGGCGAAGACGGAGAAAGAGGAGCTGGAGAACCTGGCTGGACGTGCGCAGCCCAGGCAGATATTTTGGCTGAAAACGTCGAGGATCGCTGGCGAAGAACGGGTTGCTCGACAATATGTGGGGGAGAAGGAAGCGGTTGTGTAGGGCGCCTCTTTTGTGGAGGAGGTTGGGAGAGAAATCCGTAAGTAGGAGCCATGATAATAGAAATCGTGAAGTATAAAATGAACTGAAATAAGATGTGAGAGATGAAATCCAGACGAGACTAGCTCAAGTAAGGATACTGATTTTGAGGGAAACTGACCCGACCTTATAATCCATATTGAACAACAAAAGCGCCTAGGACCGAACAATAGTTGTCCATTTGCACTGTGCCCGCCATTCAACTCGGCGTACAACTCGAACACTGTTTCCCTGTCCAAACTCCTATTGTCCTCATCACGTGATTGTTTGTGTACAAAGCACTCCAAATAAGGCAACCGTCCCGCCCTTCCCGACACTCTTCGTCCGCTCAAACGCCTGCGGCAGCTCGAGGCCAGCTCACTGGTTGTATTCTTTCTGTCCGAAACTCATCGTACGAGGCAGAACCATGCCCTAGGCTTTTGTTCTCAAAATATTCGCACCTGCACTGACTTTCAATTCTCTGTTAATGAGGTGATAAGAATGCAACTTTACGGCGCGGTTGCCTCCTGTCTCAACCGGAAGTTTTCGTTTTTGTAGTCCACAAATCCCGCCAGCTCAGAATTAGATCGTCGCTCAGAGCTCTTATTCTTCAACCAAAGCTGAAAATACGGGAACACACGTCAGAGTTTTTAAATGCCACGGTGCCTTGTACGCCGGATCGTTCAACAGTCGCTACAAACAACAAAAATCTCTACATCCACGCGCTGTCCGGAAGCTCCCGGCTTTTCGTTGTATCTACTTGGTCGCAGTGCTTGTTGTCCCATCTTACCTTCCTTCTGATCTGCCGGTAATGAAGGATTGTCGATCGCAGAAACTCCGAGGATTAATACATACTCTGGGGTTGGATGGAAAACAACGGTCCACAGCGAGTCGCGACATCGGCTTCAATGATACTGTTACAAGGATGAATGAAGGCCGATTAATCCCAATTCGCGAGGTCTCTCAAGGTAAAGAAAGCGTAACCAGCCATCGGATAATGCCACGATGATCCATTTTTTCTTTGTCTCCCTTTTCCTCTTGCAGACCTGTGTGGACCCAATGAGCGCCAAGCGCTCGAGCCCCAGCTGGGATCGGGCGCTTAAATGCCATCAACAAGACCGGTCGGAACATCTGATTACTACCCAGCATAATTCCAGAGCAAATTCTGCAAGTACCCTGGAGGATAAGAACGGGTTTTTACGACAACTCGGCGTATGGCCATAAAAGTACAAGCGCACACTACATACGCTCGCAATCCAAAGCAACCCATTCGGTCACAGATAGGTACAAGAACTATGCAGGACCAGGCCACGCTTGTCCATTCAAACGAATTTTACAGAGAAGTTTCCATACGGCAGTTATAAGCACCCTATATTGTACGAGTTACAAGTTACGCCTCAGTCAAAGCCTTGGTTCACGTACAAGTAAGTGACTTACTGCTGGCTGTTCAAACATTCTTATATAATCTTTGTTTGCCTGTACTACCAACCCTCGTATTGACCTGCTATGAAGGCGCTTAATCGGTGCCCATGGATAGACTTTCAAGAATCAACAGTAGGCGACGCCCAGCAATAGAACAAATGATACTTACAGTACATCCGCACGATTTGAATAATTATTAGTATTACCTGTACAATATCATTTGCACAGCAAGGTATAATTCTACAAGAGATGGGGTCCAACTGTAGAATGGTTGAAGTTCTTCAAGTCCAATGTAAAGTCCAAAACCGAACACCAGGTCCATCTATGTCCAGCACACACTGCGTACACGTCTAGCGCCACAGAGCAACAAACTACGGCTCAACGATTCTCGGGATCGATACATATTTGGCGTTATTACTGCTCCGAGCAGAAGCTTTAGGCGCACGCTTCACGTAGCTCATAACTCCCAAGATAACAAGGACCAGCCCAACGACCAGATTACCACCCAGCAACCCAAGTGCGATAGGCCCATACTTTTTCATATACCCATCATCCTCCACTTGGGTACTATCCCCGACTGCGGAGGCAGAATCAGAACCAGGGTCTCCGTCTCCTGTTCTCTGCGATGTTCCGGCGGATTTGGATTTACCCCGGGCACCTTGACCACTTGCAGAGGGCTTTGGCTGATGAGCTTTAATGATTTCCATGGCTTTTGAGGGTTCCACCATGGGTCCTGTCAGAGTCGCCCGCGCATCATCTGACGTCCAGTATGCGCTGGCCTCTTCCTTGGCATCTTCTACGCTTTCAATCTTGGATAAAAGCTGAATGTACGGGTCTGATCCTAAAGGAGAGCTCTCCTGCGAGTCACCGAGGTTGAAGCTATATATACTTTTTTTAGCATGATGATCAACAGATCAGAGAGTGTGGACACGTACAGTGCAAATGCATCATACAAGAATCGACTTCCGAGTGTTATATAACTCGAATCTGATGTCTCTGGATCTGGCTCTAACCCGTTGATGCAAACAGTGTACGCTTCGAGTGCTGCCGGTTTGCCTTCTGACCAAACCACCGTTGATCGAAGAGGGTGAATTGGGATCTGTTGGCCGCTAGGAGACGAGAATTAGATGGAGCGTACGATGGAGAGGAACAATAAGCTCACCCAAAGCTGAACGACACCACAGCGTTGTTGTCGCAAGGCACGATGTACCTCGGGATGAAATCGCTTTGCGACACATATCGGACAGCACCTTCAACCTTGGAGTATATAGCATCGAACAATTCCAAAGGAACGATGGTGTTGCGGTATCGGGTGATAATTGAAACATGATATTGAGACACAGGTATGTCGATTCCTTCGCCATCCACAGTCAGATCATCCGCTGCAACATTCCACAGCCCCCGAGTTTCGCCGGGCGTTTCAACGACTTGAAGCTGCGGCGTATTCTCAATCTCTTCCCATTCGTCGCTGTATTCTCCAAAGGACAACGTCGAATTTCCGTCATTGACATCGAGGGCAAAGTATTTTGGCGTTTGCGGCCACAAAGTCCAGTAGGATTCGAGGAAGGTTTGGCCCTTTGTCGCGTCGTGTCGCCCTGCGTTCTGCTTGAATTCCGCGTAGATTCTCGAAGCGTCTGGTAACCCGAGTCCAAGCATCCCAGATACATGGAGCGTCTTCATGGCCTGGCTATATTCGTTCTCTTCCACATTCAAGAATGCTGTTCAAAGCCCAGATGTAAGAAATCCTGTCCTTGACAAAGGAAAGAATGTACACACCTTGTAAAGGCAACGTCTGCTGGCCGATCTGAACCTCGACACCATGAATAGTTCCCGAGACGGTCTCATAATCATCCTCTGGAATGTAATCTATCCTCAACGGACGATGTGTGTCAAAGTAGTCCATCGTCTGTGGGAGGTTGTAGGCCCTAGAACGAATCAAATTTATTAAAAAATGGGTATCAAGACCGAGTCGTTGAAAAAGGCGTACCATACGTCCGAGCCTCCAGTGTCCACAGCGAGAGATTGTTCTGACCGCAAAAAGTCAGCGAAATCGGTTACAGGGGCTATGAATGCCGAACTCACGTTGGCCCCCGAGAGTAATCGACGTCGTCATCTACAGACACGATTGTCAGAAACTGCGTTGCAGGCAGCAATGAGAGGGCTTACCCATAGGTCGTTCACCTCCAGTGGGACAGTGAATGGTCGAGGTTCCGCTGACGTTCGGTGATGTGTTTGAGACGGCGCGAGCATCTGCCAGTCGGGGGCAACTTGCTGTCGACATTCTAGCGCTGCAGCATCGACCAGGAGCCCAGACGACAGTGCAAGAGCAATGGACAGGGCAGTCGATGTCCGAATACGCGCCGAATTTGTAGAGGATGAACCTGGGATTGCTGACATGGTCGACCAGGTGTGATGAGGAGGAGGGAGAGGTAGGCTGTTTCAGCCAAGAATGCAGCCTTATACGCTAAAATTAGTCGTATCAGCTGGCAGTGTACCTGTCTGTTCGACGCCCACCGCAAAGCGAAGGCGTGACTGCAACTGCCAGCACTGCCGAACTTGCGGCTACTGCCTCTGCCATCCATTCACCCACCGTCATGCCCGTCTGTAAATCCGTAATGATGATTCCAGGGGTTGCCCGCGCTTTACCGCAGCAAGCTTGGTTCATTGACTTGACAAAGTGGTCTACGGGCGGGCCAATGATGCTGCCATGAATATCTCCGGGGCGCGCGCGCGATGGTCGTGTTTCAGGATTTATGGGCGTCTAGTGGCACCGACGATCAATCATACCGCTCCCACGCCACGCTCTTTGCCATTCACCTTGACCATCATGCTCTCCAATGTTCATCAATACGCCTGGATAGCAAGCACAGCTAAGAACAGAATCCACTATCACTGTGTGCATTTACTAGGTATGTCCGGGTCTATCGAACACACGAAAGTGGCCCACACCAACAAATATCGTACTGGAATCACAATGCAACATGGACTCCATGGGCACTGCGGGCATCCACTCCAAAGTTAGTAAGAACCGCATTCTCTCTGGTTAACGATCAGTCTCGACGGTATGGACAGCCCTCGCTGTCCGTCTCGGGAGGTCGCAGAAGGGACTCAGTCGCAAAACAGGTCGAAAGGGTCATCTGAACCACCACTACCAACCTGGTATACCTATGGCATTGCAAAACACGGGTTGAACACGTGTAAACCGGGAACTTTGGTCAATCAGAACACTCTGAGCGGAACCCAGGCGCTGGCAACCATGTATGGGCTGGACTGGTCACCAGCTCGCCATGGGACCACACAGCTTGTGGCTAAATCCAAACTCGTGCATATCCCTGTCACTGATTGTGGACTAGAACGTCGACATCTAGGGCCTTGATTCTTCCGACCGCAGAATGCATGCATATATCTAGACCGAATGTCACGGGAGCTGGCAGAGTATCATACACATAGCCTACCTGGTACCAGTACATACATGAGGCCGTTACAACAGTTCTAACAATCGATTTCTTCTGTTCTGCGTCCACTTGAAGCATAGCCAACGGAGCCGGGTCAGTCCAGTCCAAACATTCCAATGCAGAGTTCGCTCAGATGGCCAGCACTAAAGCGGTGCGAATGGTTGTGATATTGAAAGATATCCAGCCTCCTGGCATCATATTAGAATGTGCAGGAACGACGTTCGTATTTCTGGCACCAGCAGACATCTACGTCTACATAGTTCCAGATTCTAAAATCCATGATTAAGATCCATAGCAGACCTCCCCTCCTCCTCGTCCTCCTCCCCGTCAATCGCAGCCGTATCCCTATTATTCTGCTCAAACGCTGGTAGATAAAGCTTCATCTTCCACATATCCCCAATCCTCAACCTCGCATTATCAAACGCTAGCGCCACAGTCGGGGGTGAGCGCGAGCGCTGACTCTGTCGCCTGTCGTCAGCGACAGCAGTACCACCAGGGGATGTCGGTGAAGGCGGAACATCCATATCCATCAACGACATCGGCACCTTGGGATGCCTCGCCGAGAAATGGGTCATCAGAATCTTCTCCGCACCCATCCTCTTCCCAATAGTGATCGCCTGTCCAAAGGTGCTATGCTTCTTCTGCTTCGCTAAATCAGCTTGATCATCCGCCATTGTCGCTTCATGAATGAGCAACGTCGCGTTCTTGCCAGCATAAACGAGGCTGTCGCAGGGTTCAGTGTCACCCGAGAATCTGTCCAGAAAAAACATCAACCTTCAGGGCACGGAAAGGAAGGAACAGGACAAAACATACGCAATGCTCCACCCTTCTTTATGCTTCATAACCAACCCATAGCACCTCGTCCCATGTCTCACATCCACAGAACTAAAGCTTCTCAACCCGAGTGCGTCGCAAAGATTCTTCCCAAGCCGTGCAGAGCGTTTCGCATCCAACCAAGGCTCACTGCCTATAACAGCCCAATAGCCCTCTGTCTGGTACGACCCTGGAAACCTCCAATGCAGCGCCTCACTCATCACAGGAATCACACCACCCTCAGCGTCAGTCGGGTGATCCACGCATCTGATACCCAGCTCTTCCAGCTGCTGCCGCTCTTGAAGGTAGAGCTGCACGGTCCGTATGCTTACGAGGTACAGTGGATCAGACGGCGGTGGGTCCAGCTGCAGGGAATGTATGATCAGCTAGTGCTGAGGGTCAAACGAAACCAAAAACTCACCTCTAGACGCTTGCGCAACAGCAAGGGTACACCCATATGATGGTCTGCATGCACATGGCTCACATACAAGCACTTGATGTCCCTCAACACCTGCTTCACGCCTTCTTCCCCGAAATGCCGCGCCAGCTGAAAGTACGTACCCTCCCCAGCATCCAGCAGAACGTTGCCATAGTTGGGTATCTGGATGAGCGTCGAGGAGACTAGATCGCATCGTCAGCTATACTATCACACAGAGTACGCAGTACACAATCATACCTGTGCGGTACCTCCCGGGAACGGCACTTCCCGTGCCCAGCGGGATAACCACCACGTCGTCTCCAGGTCTCTTTCCGCTGTGCAGGGGTTGGTATTGTCGCACTCTCTCATGCGCTTCCTCAAACTCTGCTAGCGTCTCTTGGCGAAGTTCAACGGGAATGTCCCCGTTCGCAGAACGTTTCTCGAGGAGTGGATGGAAGAAATCCTTGCTCTGCGTATGAGCATCTAGGATTGGTTTGGAAAATGGCCGGATGCCAATTTTGAGATTTTTGGTCATGGTGTGGGTGTTCTTATGGAGGTTAGGGATTCCTAAGGGATGTCTTCACTACGGTTACTTGCTGCAATAGATAAACTTGTCTCACCAGAAAGCGGCCTCTGAGGCTCCATCCGAAACTGTTGCAAAGGGAACATATCGCCGTCCAATTTGTTCAGCCGCAGCTGGTTGAACGCTGCACTCGTGAAAGTGACAGGATCCGCAGAGTGTTCTTTCGAGCTGACGATATGCTGAAATCCGTCAGCGCCTTCCACTCCAAAAGCAATCGAGGAAGACACACATTCACATCCTCACCGAATCCGTTCATGAACTCTACGTATCTCGGATCCTCCAGGACGCCCTGTCCACAAAGGTGGAACACAGTCTTCACACTGTACTCCTCCCTATCCTCAGGTTTGCCCGACCTCAGCTTGGCAAACAGGCCGGTACCAAAGGCCTGGAGGGCTGCGGGGATGTACTCTTTCCCAGGCACATCCACCACAACCACAACAGACGGCGCTTCGCTCTCCCCGACACACTCTTCAGGCCGGACAGTAACTGTGCGCTCCTGAATCTCAACCTTCTCCTTGCCATCCTCGCCTACAACGATGATTTTGTCCTTCTTGGTGAAGGTGACGGCCTCGCCTCTGGTGAGTTGGCCACGGATAGGGCCATTGGGCACCCCAAGGGCGTTGGCGCGTGAGGCATCGAATTTGCCGCGGATCCGGGGGCCAACTACCACGTAGCCAAGGGAGGTTTTGGGGAGGGGTGTTGGAGAAGGCTGGGGTAGCTGTTCGTGGTAGCCTTTAGGAAGCTGCCGCCGCGCGCGTCTGTAGTCGTCGAGCTAGCAAACACGTCAGATGGACGTAACAGAAATATTGCCTGGTACATACTTGGGTAGCGTCCTTGTCCACGGGGAACTGCGTAGGTAGTGTTCCGACCTCTGCAAAACCGTCAGTCCGATGATACAGAGGTTCAAGATACGAAGGAACTGACTCGGTTGCGTCTTAGCACCAGCCCCTCCTTTTTGTTTCTGTTTGCCTTGCCCTTTCGCTTCTTGCTGAGAGTTCCCACTTTTAGGTTCTGGGAGCTTGATTCCTGTTGCAGGGAACGTGGTTTGGAGCAACAGTCGGTACCACTCGTTGATCTTCTCCCCTTTCAAGAACTCGGGCTTGAAATTGGGTTTGGACATAAGCTCAGCAAGTGTCTGGTCGCCTGTGGTGGAGTCCGATGCCAGTGCAGAGGAACTTTCGCCGGTGAGTGAACGTTTCCGTGGTTGGTCTGGAGAGGACTCCCGTTTGCGTTTGAGGGTGTCAGTATCGGGGGAAGGTTCGGAATGTTCAGACGTTTCCGGCAGCAATGGTACCCCGTAAACGGTGACATTTTCGTCAGAATAGATGGGTGCAGTCGAAGACGCATTTGCCGCGATTTCTCGAGGTGAAATGCGTAGGTTGTCCCTATAAGCGGACACGTTGGTATTGAAAAGAGAAGATGACGTCCATAACGCACCGGAACGTGTAAAACCTCATCGAAGCCAGGAGATGCAGCAAGCCCGTCGGCCCAGAGATATGAAGCTGGTTAATCGAGCTCGCATCTGCTAACGTCATGAACAAGCCTAGAATCCTGCTTTAGTCGTTTCTTTGCGTTAGAGCACTTGGGGAGAGACAACGTACCAGCAAGCCCACCGGCTCTGGCACTCCCGATTCCAGTCAGGAACACGCCTTGCAGCTTTTTGCGGTTACACTCGGCATGGGTGAACGAACGGATGAGGTTTTCGGGGGCGTTGAACATGTACTTTGCATTGTCAAAGGTAATCATGAATGCCGGCTCCGAATCCGAGGAGGATGCGCTCAGCACAGAGGCAGACCAATTCATCACTGCCGAGGAGGATGCTGCTTTCTTCATGGTTGGTGTCGTAGAGCTCAATTCGCGTGCAACTTGTACTTGCTGGCGGGCTGAAATGAGATATCGTGGAAGAGAGAGTCTACTGCGTAGCACCGGTCTCCATATCCTGAATGCCAGTTTGTGTTGGAACGATATATTGCGCGAATTTGGGCGGAGGACGCGGTGGACAGTGACGAGGAGGCAAAATTGGCTGTAGGCGTGATGTCAAAACATATGAGTCATGTGCGCTTGTTGCCGTCCGGGCGTCATCACCGTCTTCATCATCAAACATCCAGGTCTGTGTAAGTATAGGCCGTTCTCGCCGTCGGTCGGTGTGCTACGTGCTACCGCAGAGGATTTTCGGGCTGTAAGCGGCGAGAAAACAAAATTACTGACAGATCATTCGGTGTGCCCTTTGCTTGCCTGTTTCATTCTCGCAGCTGACATTATTCCTCTTGCTCGACCAGTATCAGGTCTTCCTCGCTGTTTCTGCCTCAGGTTCTGCCTGTGCAGCCTCAAAATGTCTCGTATGGCGCTAGTATCGACCGTCATACTCGTCTTGCTCTGTTCATTCGCAAAAATCAGCCATGCACACCCGCATCACCGGCCTCCAACAGTCGAAGAATCCTTGGCACCGATAGACACTGTCCTATGGATACACATGGGCCTGCAGGTCCTGGTCTGGGGGTTTATCTTCCCTATCGGCATGGTGTTGGGCATGACACGCAGTAGATGGCATGTCCCCCTCCAGGTACACATTGCTGCTAGTCGCTACGCCGTCGCCTAGCACACTCACTGATTACTTCGTACCACCCCAGTCTGTAGGTTTTATCCTCACATTCGGCGGCTACATCGTCGGGCATGCGCATAAAGGACGCCAATTCCCCGCAGGCGTCCACGGGATGGTCGGTACAGCCCTCCTCATCCCAATCTTCGCCCAACTCCTCCTCGGTATCTACCTCAAGCTGCACATACATGAGCAGAGCCTGCGGCCATATGCAGTCGTGTTTCACGGTATACTTGGTAAGGGGTTCCCCATCATTGGGTGGGTGCAAATGTTGTTTGGAGCTGTCACGGTCGGGGAGTATTGTCGCGGTGATAATTTGGGTGGGTGATATCTCTGCATTTTCCCTTCGCGTTCATTGAGATTGTTGGATAGGGCAATGCTTGGCGCACTACATCATGGGCAGTGGGTTCATTGCATATGCTGTAATTATGGCAATCCTTTTCTTGGCTGGCGAGAACTGGATAAGGAGGTCGGGAAGGAGTCCAGAACTTTTCGATTCAAGGTCGGTCGCTGTCATTGTTCATGCCTGGCTTGGAGCTGACCTGAATTCTTTAGTGTCATTATGATTTGGGTAAGAAAACAATGTTCTTTCCGCAATCCGTTGCACACGACTCAATCACGCACTCCTAAATAGGGCATTGGTACGTCGAATGGATTTATGTGAAGGCACTCCGACGAGTTGACGTGAATACGCAGTCAATACTTTTACCGAGCACCGAGGCTCCGTCTGGCATGTCCGGGATATGCAACATACGTATGTGTTCATTGCACACACCCGTCTTCTCCTACTGACAAATCCCTAGGATGCTCGGAGTAATTTGTGCGTATAACATCTATCTCGCCACGTGAAGAGGGTTCTCACTGGGTTGCAGGGTGGGCTGGAGGCGCGTTAGGTATCTTCCTATCCAGGAATAATCAGGTCAGCCGGCAGAATTCGCCACAGAGACTATGTGCTAATACTGATATATGATGTCCTTCTAGCGTTCAGTTGTCCCTTCATTAATGTACGTGCGCTTCCGACCCTTGCCCGAGCTTCATTTCCTTCCCTTTCGTCTTCTAATGCAACTTTCATTAATATAGATTGATGATAACTGGGTGGGCAATGTCGGAGCATGCACAAGATTTGATGATTTCGACAATGGTATGTGGATGTCCACAGTTTATGTCAACTCGCCAACCAACCGATTAACCTTTCGTTCCACCCTCTAACTTACTCATCACGATGATGTTGATGATGTCTACAGGTGCACTCGGTATTTGGAAGAGCGCTTATGCTGGCAGGCTTGACTCGGATCATCGAAGTGTGTTATTTCGCTCCTCGCTTCAAGCCACTTGGGCCAAATTCAGGTGCTGGTGCTACGACGCCACACGAGGCTATTCCTTCCGGAGATGATGGTGCTAGCGATCGTACTTTGGCGGAAGGTCCGGCTGGGAGCTCCAGGGAGGATGAGAAGACTTCGAGGAGCGCGGCGTCGGTTGCGTTTAGGCACTTGCCGCCATTTGTGAGTGCTTTTTGTGTGCTGATGATTTGGATTGGCTTACGGATTTCGGGAAGCTCATGATTGTGTCGGGTATAACGTTCATGTCGGCTACGAATGAGGAGTTGACGTTTGTACATGCAGAAGGGGTGGACCATGTTACTTATCTGCTTATCATGTTCACGTACGTGCTTTTTTGGGGATTTCGGGGCTGTCCGTTTGTTAACTGGGGTTCAACTTAGGCTGGCCTTTGTCTTGTATCTCCTCATTGTGTCTTGCATCTACCTCTACTCCAATTCGGGGAGGAATGCGGTTTCTGGGAATAAGGCGGAGTATGAGATGGGCAGCATTGGGAGGGGGAGTGGTGCGACGCCCAAGTGGTACGCGCGTGTTCCGAATGCAGAGGATGGGCCAGGTGGGATTAGCCATAGAAGGGGCGAGTCAGTGCATGTTATTGGGGATGATGGTGAGGAGGATGATGAGCCTCAAAGGGGATTGTATAATACCGCCCGGTAACGGTCGGACGTTATGACTCTTTGCATAGAAGCTTGATTGGGATTTTTACATTAAGCCTGCAGTACGTATATTTATGACTTTGGTGTTAGGATTACCAAGTTTAAGTTGGTTTGATTCATTGTGTCTTGATTAAGGAGCAGGGGGAGCTGTAGCCGGAGGCTATGTTTGGAAGTAGGCGTGGGTGGGGTTGTTTGATTAGTTTCCCTGCAACGCAACTACAAACTCAAGGCGTGTTCGGAGTGTTTCCGGAGAAGTAGAAGTTTGACTTGACGGGTCCCGGGTTATCGAAGGTTGGATTGGATCCGTTATCGTATTGGACTGTATTGCATTGCCTCGAGGTGTTTAAAGTTGGGGCGAGGCGTCTGGGCGTCACGAGGATGGGTGATTAATTGAACCTTTGATACTTTCAGCACGAGGGATGTCGACTCGGATAGGCGCGCGAATAGAGTTATGAGTCAATGTTGTGCGTAATGGAACGAATGAATTGGAGAGCGATATAGACTTTATCAGTTCACGTCATTCTGAGAGCTGTCTGGAGCTGTCTGGCGTTGCCTGTGCCTGATCCGGGACGACAGGGATTACATAGGTGCGTATTAGGTTTCGAGGTAAGGATCTGGACATTGTGGTGTACAATTGGGTTTGATTTGTTTGAATGGAAAGACAGCTCTTGAGCGCTTGAGTGCAAGTGGACCTGATCTGTTTTCCTGCAATGCCTGATGTGGTATGTAATTCGCACGGGTGTCAGCACGTGTAAGAATGTCCGCATGGATTTGATTGGATGATCGGCCGAGAAATGAACAGATCTTGAATCTCGATCGTAAGAATTCCCGTGGTCTTGGGGCAGGCGACAACGGTGCCTGTTGCGTCGATTTTGGACTTTGGATCAGCAACATCAGCTACTCTCTGTTGACTAACGTCGCGAGAAGTGTCTCTACTCACGGCCACCACCACTTCCCCTTCTTCCTCTACCTTCTTCATTACATTTCCCCCTCCACCGGCCTATCGCTGGAACTAAAGAATTGCCGCCGTGTATCTTGCACGCGCCGCTTTCAAACCTCACTTTCTTTCCAAATTCTTTTTCCTTGTTTTGCCACCGGGCGTGCGCTGAACAATGAACGTGGCCGCTTTGTTGCAGGAGACGCCTTCGGACTCTAATCCCAGGCGGGCAAGGCCACCGGGGAGTGCAGCGGGGGCAGGGCCAGCAGTGGGAGGACCACAACCACCAGGGGGACCACCACCACTACCACCGACAGCGACCAAGCATCTAAATCCGACTCCGACAAGCCAACAACTCCCTGTCGAACGAGATTGGCCCGGTACCGCCCCTTCTGTTCCAGCACGTTCGTCCATGTCGTCTCCAGTCGATAATCGTAGCATGGCTCCGTATCCGACACACCAGCACCATACGACCAGCCCCGAGTCCATGTATCACCACCCTTCACAATCAGCAGCTTCGGGACAGCCATTGACACAATCACCAGCATCTGCAACTGGAAACAGCCATCATTATGCAGGTGGGAGCAACGTCTCGGTATCGTCGCCGTCCATTCATTCACAAAGGCACCAAGTCCCGCAACAGCAGACGCATCAAGGCCCGCAACAGCAGACACATCAAGGCCATCCGGGAATGCAGGGAGGGCAGCATATGTCAAGGAGGTCATCGACAGCATCTGAGATGGGGCCGTTGAGCAAGAGCACGCATCCGTCGCCTGCGATGGCCAGTCTGCGCCCTATGAGTTCTGGGAGCGGGAGCTTGAACAGCAGCGCAGGCGGCAGCGGTGTGCATCATCCTGCTGGCCCTGGTGTCGCCGGAGAGGAGGGCCCGGGACCGGTCGGAGGATGGGGCGGCTCATCGGCATTCGGATCACGCCCGGTTTCGGCAGGCGGTGATCGTGGTTCTGGGATTTTGCGTGACCACCATCAACCTCTTCATCATCAACTGCAACTGCAAGGACCTGGCGTCGTCGCTACTGGCCCTCCAACTTCAACTACGGTTGGCTCCGCAGGCAGGCAGCAGCTTTCGTATCAGCAGCAGCAACAGCAGCAGCCAATTCGGGGAGAGCAGCAGGAGTTGTATCATAGGCCCGGAAGTGTCAGTGCTGGAGCTGTTGGTAGTGCTGTACCGGAGCTCTCACCACAGCAACAGAAGCAGCAGTTACTTAGAAGGAAAACAATTTCTGGGAGTGGAGGAAGTATGCCGCCGCCTCCGACTTTGGCTGGCCCTGGAACAGGAACCCCACCTGGTATGTGTCTTTTTTGGTTGAATCCTGCTTGTGTGCGCCTCTTCATTCTTATGCACACGGGTTCGCGTTTGGCACTTCCTGCGCCCATTTCTCTCGACGGTTTCGTGCAAAGTGAACTCTGAAGGCTTGTTTTCTGACTTTTGTGCGCAGATGAAATAGCCTCGCATAAGCCAACGATAGCGTCACTTTCGAATCCTTCTCATACCCCCATTGAACGCGATCGGGACCTGCATATGCAACGCGACCGCGACCGACTTGAAAGAAACGAATACCTTCCTCCGCCCTCACATCCACGAGACAGGGACGTGCGCGATAGAGAGCGGGAGTTGGATGCGAGGGTGGATAGAGATGCCCGGGATCACCTAAGACCGGCGCCTAGCAGTAGCACCACGTCGACGCCTCGCCAGCATCATCCATCCGTTCTTCCTCCTCCGCCTTCGTCTGGGTCCCGGCCTGTACACTTGGGACCTCCTGGGAGTGGACGGGTAACGCCTATCGATATTGAACGGGAACGCGAGCGGGAGATGAGGGAGATGAGGGAAAGAGAACAGAGAGAACGGGATCGGATCAACTACGGGCCGCCTCCACCGTCATCAGCAGCTTCACCTGCTGCAAGCCCGCGGTACCCTCCTCCACACCATCCTTCTCACTCTCCACATACCCATCCTGCGCAACATCCATACGGACAGCATGCAGCTTCTTTACCACCGCCATCGTCACAAGGGCGTCCGCCACCACCGTCTTCCGCGTCGAGTGCCGCAGCCAGGGAACGAGAGATACGGGAGAGGGAGCGCGAGAGAGATTGGTACAGGGAGAGGGAGCAGGATGCTATTAAACGTGAGCGGGATATGCAGCAGCAGCAGCATATGCAGCGGGAGAGAGAGATGTCGATTAGGGAGCGGGAAGGGCCTGGCTCGAGAATTGATCCAAGAGATATTCGACCGGACCCAAGGGATCAGAGAGAGATGAGGGACCCCAGGGACGTTAGGGGTGATCCTAGAGGAGAAGTTAGGGATGTTAGGGACCCATATGGGCACAGAGATCGTGAAAGGGAGAGAGAACGCGAGTACAGAGCCGGAGGTCTGCCTCCACCACCGCACCCACATGCCATGCCTCCAGGCCATGCTCCGCATTCGTCGCATCCACCTACACCTTCAGGATCACATCCACCGCCCGTGGCTGAGAGAGATGCGAGAGATCGGGATGCTGTGATGCGTGAAAGGGATGCTCGCGACCCGCGGGACCGAGAATGGGTTGATCTGCGGGAGAGGGAGTTGCGCGATAGAGAGGTTAGAGAACGTGAGTTGCGGGATGTGCAGTATAGAGAGCGAGAGTATCGAGAACGAGAGAGAGAGACGAGAGAGCGCGAAGTTGCTAGGGAGCGGGAGATTCGTGAGCGGGAGTTCCAGCAGCAGCAGGTGGAACGTGAACGGGAGCGGGAGCGCGAACGCGAGAGGGAGAGAGAACGGGAGCGTGAACGGGAACGGGAGAGGGAGACTGCGAGAGAGAAGGAGAAGATGTATTGGGAGAACAAGGAGCGTGAACGCAGGCATCGCGAACGTGAAGCTCGGGAGAGAGAGTTGCGCGAGAGAGAGGCTAGGGAAAGGGAAGCTCGGGAACGAGAAATCAGGGATCGGGAACGTGAGATGCATGAACGGCAAATGAGGCGGGACAGGGATATAAAGCAACCAATGGAATCTGACATTCATCGTAAGAGAGATAGGGATGGAGAGATACGTGACCAGGTATGTCCTATCCCTTTCAAGTTAGGAGACGGTTGGATTCATTATCTGATTTTTGTGTAGACTGGCTCTCGACAACAATCGAATGCGCCATCATCGATGGTCGGGCCTGGAGTACCTCCAGGAAGCGGTAATGCTTCAGGAACAGGTCAAGGTCAACCGCCAAGTACGGGACCTGCGGCTCCTCACCCACCGCAGTCGCATCATCAGGGTCGATTCAACACTGCCTTTATCAACACCGGCTCTGTTGGTCCATCGAGAGTCGGCTCTCCCAATCCTCCTGGCGGAACGACCAGCGTCCTTGTTCCTGCACCTGTTGGTCCAGGTATGCCTGGAGGCGTGATCATTGGATCTGGTGGTGTCCCAGGTATGTACTAAAAGTTTTCATATCAAACGAGGTACTCAATGATATGTTAGGTCCGACCAGTGTTGGCGGTATGGGTGTTATCCCTGGCGGCATGCTCGGTGGACCACTACCTCAAAATTCAGATAAACGCGATCGAGACTCGAAGCATGATATCGTCATAAAAGATTCATTGCGTGATTCCAAGAAACAGCCTACGGGACCAATTGCCGGCTCAAAGGATCAACGCGACCTTCAGCAACGCGAACGCGAAAGAGACCGGGAGAGAGAGCGGGACCGTGAACGAGAAAGGGAGATGTACGCACTTGCTATTGCAGGAGGGCCTAATGTCGTCACCTCGCCTCCGGCTGGCGGTCCTGGTTCTGCTCTGGGAACTGGTCCGAATGCTCCATCTAAAAAGCCCGATGCCGACTCTCATCCTAGCCGTACTCATTCCAGGCAGTCGTCCTTCTCACAACAACAGCAGCAGCAACAGCAACAGCAACAACGACGGCCTTACCCTCCTTATCCCGATGAGATCAGTGGACATAATCAACACCCATCCCATCCTCAGAGTCATCAGAAACATGGTATCACGGTTATCAACAGCCAGCATCCTCCACCTCAAGGCGGCCAGGACGTAGACATGAATTATGCGTATGGACCGTCGCATCCTAGTGGTCACGGTCCAGGGTGGCTTGAACATCAACGTGAACGTGAGCGAGAGCAACTCCAGCGCGAGCAAATGGCGATGGAGAGCGGTTATCATCATCCGTCGAGTCAAGGACCTTATGGCCACCCAAATTCGCACTATGGACATCCATCTCAGCAGCAACCCCTGGGATACGGCGCTAGCCACGCTCAGCAGCTCCATGCCCATCTTCAACACCAGGCCCAGGCGTACCCACATCCTCAGCAGAATGGTGCTATGGATATGAACGGCCACCATCCTTACATTAACGGATCTTATGGTCAGCACCCGTCGACGCATCACCAACAGATGCATCCCCATCTTTCCCAACACCCTCTCGCCCATCCTTTGCAGTACCAGCCACAGCGGCAGGCGTCTGCTGCAAATGCGGGACCGCTGGCGTTTGTGGGCGTCAGGGAGAATTATGATAATTCAAACGATGTGGTGCTTAGGCCCGAGGTGAAGAGTAGGGTGTGCATTAATTTGGGAACGTATGTGTACCCGAACTTGCCGTTCCCGTATGACTTTGAGCTTGGGGGTGGCTTGAGCGAGGTTGTCAAGTGGAGGGAAGGGAGAAGGAAGGAAGAGGAGGAAGAGGAAGCTAAGAAGGAGAGGGAGAGAGAGAAGGAGAAGGAGAAAGAGAGGGTGGAGAAAGAGAGACTGGAGCAAGAGAAACTTGAGAAAGAAAGGCGGGAAGAAGAGAGGCGGGAGAAGGAGAAACTGGAGAGGGAGAAGCTGGAGAAGGAGAGAGAAGAGAAAGAGGCAGCGCAGAAGGCTCAGGAGCAGATAAACGAAAAGGAAAAGATCGTGGGCAAACTGGAGCAAGAAGAAGGCGAGATTTCCACGGATGCGGACAAGGACAAGGACAAGGATAAGGACCTGGTTAAGCCCCAAGAGGAAGAAAAGAAGACAGGCTCTGAACCTCCTTCAGCTGAAATTCCCGATGAGCCTGCCTCTGTTACTCCTGCTAAGCCTTCGCCAACTCTCGAGAAGCAGCCGTCTGATACGGAAGTTCAAAGCAAGACGGCCCCGTCAGAGTTGCAGGCCCTCAAAGAGGCGACGGCTAGGGTCGAACCTGTCGTCGTTGATGTTGAGACGAGGATAACGGTCGTGATTCCCAATGGCCACTTCCTGACAGAAAAGCCCGTACGGCCCAAGATCTGGGGCGGTGGCGTTTCTCCTCCACTCCCTGATCAACAGTGGCCCGCACTAAGAAACAAAAAAGCGACGGCACCAAACTCCGCGGCGGTAGACACTGAAGAATCCAATACCGAAGACACGAGGGAGGAACGAAGGAAGGCTGCAAAGCTGAGGCACGAGACCGAGCTTGGGTTCATGCATCGTTATCGGGCGCGTCGGATTTACACCGATGATTCTGACCTGTTCTTGTGCTGCTTGCATTCTGGTTGGTTGACGTGGAAGGGGGCAAGACGGGCGAAGCGCAAGGGGCGGGATCTGAAAGTTGAGGTCAGAATTCTCAGGGTGGCTGGCGGCCGAAGTGCCAGCGGAAAGGAGAACGATGCACCTATTGTCACGGTCAAAGCACCTGCTGGTTCTGCTTCTGTTGGGACTGAAAGGAAAGAAGAGATGGTCGTGCGATTCCTTGGAGGACGGGGCGAGGGATGTGGAGTGGAGAGGAACGCGAGAGGGTTAACTGAGGCAGATGACTTGGCCCTTGCTGCGGATGGAGATCCCAAGTCGAAGGTTGCAATTGGGAAGCGTAGGCGTCATGTCGACGAAACCGAGGATGAAGACGACGATGACGACGACGATCAGAACGATCCTGATGATGATGGCCGTGGTTTAATGAGTGCAGGTTGGGGTACTACCCATGACGGCGCTGCTGTCGAAATTCTAAATGCCGAGTTTGTCGAGGTACGTCCAGACCGATTCTATCTCACCTCGTTCCTGATACTCAATTTTTTGCTTAGAGAGGAGTATCATCCGGTCGCAGAAATCGAGCACAGCGATTGCGGGAATACACAGAACGCCGCTTGTCAATGTTCGGCGCCAATGTCCCCAATCCATCGTCGTATGGTGCAATCACCCTTACACCATATAATTGCACGCCTTCTTTCTCTACCAGCCGAGTTGCCGGTCGTAAACGGAGACGAGCCGCTGGGACAGCCCCTCCTGTCAGCTGGAACACGCCCAATGCAACGGTCCTCGACATCATACGCGAGGTTGAAGAGGAGGAGGAACGGGCAGAGGAGAAGCGTCAGGTCAAGAGACGCAAACTGTCACCCGATCCGTTAACCTTGGAAGAGAAAAAGGAAGATGGACTCATGACATTGAGGACAGTAGTGTTCTCGACGACAACGTCAGACTCTGGACCTTCAAATGAAGATATTCCCACCAGTCCCATCTCTGCCAACCCACCAAGCTTTGAAGGAGGATTGAACGTCCGAGTTGGGTATGTCGCCCAAACCTTCATTCAAGGAGTCAAACTAACTTTTTATCAAAGCTACAAGTACGTTCCTTCAGTGCTTGAACAACTCCTTTTCCCAGCAGACCCGTCTGGGAAGACATCGCCCGATGGCGACATTGAGATGGCAGATGTATCTTCCGATGCAAAACTGAACCCATTCAGAAACAACACAAAAACACCATCGCTATCACAACTCCCGGCCTCTTTCTACGCATCACTTCCTCCACGCCCCGTCATTCTGGAAACTCCCAAGGAACGTTATCTGTTTTCTCCGAGCATCCACGCCTCGAACGACCCACTTTCGAGCCCTTCCACGCTGTCATCCGGTATCTATGATATCTCTCTGATCCTGGAAACAGAGGTGACGCTGGTCGAGGAGGATCCCCAAAAGGAGGAGAACGTACTGGGAGATTTGGCAAGCACCGTTCAAGATGCCGTAGAACCCCAGCCAGGCGCGGAGGTTGTGGAACCCACGCAGGAGCCTGTGTCTGAGGTGATCGCAGAAACCGAATCGCCGGAGGTAGCTCCCAAAGTGGATGAGGAACCCGACACTATGAAAACCGATGTCGTCGTGGTTGACGCTGAAACGAAGGTTGCGGAACCGAAGAAGGCCGACGACGACAAGGAAGAGGGCGAGGTATCAGAAGAAGGGGACAATGAAACTACCACACCTATTGAAGAGCCACTGGCTGCTGAGGTACCCAGCGAGGACAAGGACGGTGATGTTGAAATGGGTGACGCACCCGTTGAGACTCCTGCTGCTGATCCCGCCCTTGTCCCTGCCAGCCCGACTTTGCCGCCTACAAAACCACCTAGTCCCAATCAAAGGCCAGAGCTGTCGTTGCTCACTATCCCCACATCAACAAACTCGCAACCGGCATCTGCTTCCATCTCCATTGTTCCGGCGACTAACACCAACACCCCGGTAACCAAGACAAGTCTGCTCGGCGAGGCAAAGATCCTGCAGGAGCCTGCGCAAGAAGACGAAGATGAGCTTGGGCCCGACGATTCGTTTATCACCCTTGCACGTGGAGAAGACGAGAATGGTAACGAACGGAGTTTGCACCATCCTGTCCAAGTCTTGCAGCGGGGAATTACTCGTGACATGCTGAGGTTTGAGCTCGATGGAGTGTATGTGAAGGATCTGGGCGAGAAGGGCGTGGAGCTGATCCAACCAGAGTGGAGGATTCAAGTTATCAACTGGAAGTGGGCGGGTGCTTGACTGTGATGATGACCTTACTGCTTAATGTGTTTCACCTTGACCGCTGCTTTCTCGGGACTCTGAGCGTCTTTCTCTATGTATAATTCTACATTTTTTTCGCTTTTCATTTACCTATCCATTTACCTTTTGTATTCGTATCCTGCTAGTAGAACACACCATACCATGTACTGACTAAATAGAAAAATGCCGCTTTCATTTGCCTCATATGTAAGCTCAACCAAGCATTGTTTCGACCACTCAAAAGATATATATCAGGTGGATTATGTTGTTATTCTAGTTGCAGTCTCCAGTGCCTTGCCCACAGCCAGTACCAGCCGGTCTGCTCCCCATTGTCCTACTATACTGACGCCGATGGGCCATTCGAGCCGTGAATCAGGCTTTGAGTCAGTGGAGAGGCATGGAACGCTGAGTGCCGGAAGACCCGCCAGGGAGGCTGGAACAGTCAACACGTCTTGAACATAAGAGTCCAAGGCAAAGTCTGCAGATTTGGCTTCGTCGAGGAGAGGCGCAGCGCCGATTGCGGACGGGTGGAGGAGAACATCAACCTTTTGGACGGATTCGGTCGAGACCGATCTCCCGCTTTCATTCACATTGGGCATTGAGAAGACGTTGTTGAAGTCGTTTTTGACTAGTTGTCTAACTCGTTGTGCTTGAAGGAAGTAGTTGTCAAAGGCACTGATGATTGAATTGCATGTGAGAGGATGGACGGTGGGATGGATGTTTTCCGAAACTTACTCGGCGGTTAGGGCATATGTACCCAGTAGGATACGTCGTTGAACTTCTGGCCCAAAGTTAGCAGACCTAGTTCGAGCATAGACGCTCGCGACCTTTTTCAAGTCTTCGGGGTCTGTCGACGCGACTCGTTCGCCTGTGGAAACATTCAGTGTTCATAGACTGACGGAAAGGCGGGTGGGGTGTTACCATATTGTATACCGTCATATCGAGCCATATTGCTACTGGCCTCTGCGGATGCGAGCACGTAATATGCGCTCAAAGAATACGATGTCGCTGGAAGGGAGACAGGAACGATGCTTGCGCCTCTTTCCTTGAGCAACTTGACGGATTGACGGAATCGGTGGATGACTGATTCTGAAAGCTCTTGGGGAAAGAATTCCTAGAGAAAGTTGATTGTTCAAGATGTGGTTTCTTTTAGAGAAGCATTGAAAGTGCATACCTGAGGGATACCAATCTTCAAGCCATCCAAGCGTCCTTCTTTCAGCGAGGATTCGAGTTGTTCCAACCTCGAATTGCAATACGTCGACGCTGCATCGCGGATGCCTGGCAAAGCTGAGGTGGGGTCCTTGGTGTCATACCCAGTTATCGTGTTAAAGACTGAGGACGTGGTATCCACATCTTTGGCTAGAACTCCAACGCAATCCAAGCTGTCCGCGTACGAGACTACACCCCATCTATATGAAGGTCAATTCACAGTTGCTGATCATAGCTTTCAATCTCACCTGCTGACAAGACCATAAGAGGGCTTGAGACCAATGACACCACAGTACGATGCAGGTAGTCGAACAGAGCCTCCAGTATCCGTTCCTAGAGCCCTATGTTATAAGGTAAGGGCAAATTCGCGACGAGTTCAGACGCGAAACTCACGCGTCACAAAGACCGGCTGCAACAGCAGCGGCGCTCCCACCCGAGCTGCCTCCAGCAGACCTTCTTTCCTGATTGGAAGCGTCTTGACTTGCTGCAAAAGGATTTATGACGGGCCCGTGGATGGAGTATGTGTTCAATGACCTATCAGGGATTAGGAAAGCGCCTCTCCGGGGCAACTGACAACGCACCCCATTCCAAATTCATCGCAATTGGCCTTTCCAATGATCTCTGCTCCACTATCATGTAGTTTGTCGACAACAGTGGCATCAAATGGTGACACGAAATCTGGCTACGCAGTCAGCACCTCATCATTTCCTCAAGCTATTATTCACCTACTTCGAAGTATAGCCGAAGAACATGTCGTTGGGCTATCTCGAGTCACAATGTTGTCCTTGATAGCAATTTTCAACCCAGATAGCTGCCCCTCCTTCTGGGCTTTCTCCTGGGGTTTGTTAAGGTAGATTAAGGCATTTGAGGCTCGATTCCGTTCTGCAAGCGTCGATGCGTAGCGTCTTGGTACCGAGCTCAAGCAAGTCAGGTTCACATTCCTGCGCATGTCAGCAAGCCACCTCCAGCCAGTCGAAAGGCTTTGCCTACAAGCAAACGGTGCAAACGCGTGGCGAATGAGGAAACAGGGAGGATAAGGTGCGAACCAAGGTCTCCGACAGCTTCCCGGACGCGGTATCAGTAGCTATTGTGGCTGTGCCGAATTTTCGTCAAGCTGAGAAGTTGGAACGCGTTTTCGACTTGAACCCCACATCCTCTACCATGGCCAAGGCAGCAATCACCGCCAAACCAGTAGAAAAGGCTGCAAAGAGGGCCAGGATTGCCGTGCCCACCAAAAAGGGCCCAACTCGTGGCCGAAAAGGGACACCACCACCGGCGAATCGTAAAGCTGTGGAAAAAGCAAAACCCTCAGCAGTCGCCAGCTCCTCCAAAACCAAGATCCCAACGAAAGCGTCGACCACCACCGAGTCTGAAGCATTGTCGAAGAAAGCGAAAGGGAAGAAGAAATCTATTCAGCAGGAAGAGGTCCCCCCTCCATCCACGTTCAAAATCGTTGCCGGATCATATGAAAAACTTTTGTATGGATTCGGAGGCTCTACTTCAGTCGACAAGGAGGGCAAATTGCAGTTCAAGATTAAACCAATCTTTATCTTCCCTGCTCACGTTTCGTGTATCAAAGCGGTCGCTGCCTCTCCTCATGGGGGCAAATGGCTCGCAACGGGAAGTACAGATGAAATCATTAAAATTTGGGACTTGCGAAGACGGAAAGAGGTCGGTGGGCTTATGCACCACGAAGGTATGTTCTTCTATTTGATTTTCCGTGGTTATCATTGCCGTTACTCAGCTCAACGTGCAGGTTCAATTACGCATCTTTCATTCCCTTCCCGATCACATTTACTCTCTGCTTCTGAGGATGGCAGCTTATGCTTATTCAGGGCTCGAGACTGGACTGTTCTGCGAGCACTGAAGGGTCATAAAGGGCGTGTCAATGCCTTGACAGTTCACCCAAGCGGAAAGGTCGCATTGAGTGTTGGGAAGGACAGGACAATGCGTATGTGGGATCTCATGAGAGGCAAGGGTTGTGCCAGTACGAAACTTGGAAAGGGTATGTATTGACCCCTTTTTCCTGCACCAAATTCTAACTACTCCCTATCATTTAGAGGGCGAAGCTGTTCGGTGGTCTGCTGACGGTACACGCATCGCGGTACAATCTGGGTCGACAATTGACATATTCTCCGTCGTATGTCCCAATACTACCACCCTCAAACATCCAAACTCACTGGATACTTAGAGCATGGACCTGCTACATACGATCGAACATCCTTCGCGACTCCACGATGTTCAATTCTGCAAGACTGTAAAGGGCGATAAAGAAGTCCTTTTAGCAGCCGGCGAGAACAAAAAGCTGTCGATCTATACTGTGCCCAAAGATGTCAGCGAAGAACCTAAGATTTTCGCGGAAATGATTGGCCACGGAAATCGGTAAGTTGAACGTTCTAAAGGAGACGGTGGCAACACAAGCCTGACGATTGCTCTTGTAGTGTCAAAGCTTTCCAGACACTTCGGATAACTCTACCTGAAGCCTCGGGTAGGCCAGAGACCACCGTTGTCAGCACCGTGTCCTCTGATGGAATGGTTCGCATATTTGACATGAACAACATCCCCGACACACCCTCCGAAGAAGTTGTATCGATCTCACCCGTCGCTGAATACGATTCAAGCGGAACCCGCTTTACATGTGTCGCGCTCGCTGAAAGCGACCCCGAGACTGCAGCGCCTTCAACGCAAAAGAGGAAGCGAATCGATGATGATTCTGACGAAGAAGAAGAAGCAGGCGCCAACGATGAAAGCGAAGGTGAAGGTGGTAGTGATGAGGAAGGTGAAGGTGGAGGCGAAGGGTTTGGTTCCGGCTGGGAAGATGAAGACGAGGAAGAGGCAGAAAGCGAGTCCGAAGATGAGGATTAGATATTTAAAATCGGATTTACTCTGCAAGTATAATAGGATAACTCGAGTTGTCTACCAAGAACCCTGACAACTCATTTAGTACCTAGGTGCTTTCTGCACTGCTAAACTATAGAGGTCATCTATGACCTTGAAGGGTACCTTCCTCTACATCGTCCCAAGGTTAACGGAGGCTTACGTCGTTTGAAGGCGAAGCAAGGTCGGTGTAGGGCTCAATCCTGCTATAAAGTTCCTCAGTATAAACGCGCCAACATCCTCAAAGCGATTCAAATACCTGCAGCAAAATCACAGCCTCCTTCCCGCCTATCCCAATTCTGATCCCCGTATTCACCAACCACAGCCGTTCGTGCATGGTACATCGGTGGTGGATGCCCCGGTTGATCCAATTGCAGCTCCAGCTCTCTATATCCCCTATGCTCTCCAAACCCACTCCCACCAAGACTCGCAGTATACGCAGGCGGCGGCGTTGGTATCCTCTTTGCACAGCTCTGCCCGTACCCCAACTCGCCCAAATTATGTCTATGCCCGATGAGTTGGTTGTGGCGGTTGAGCGCAGGCTGTGGAGGCTCCCTCGGAACACCACTCGCGCTCTGAATGTGTCTCCGCCTTTTTGCCCAAGCTATCGGCGAGCGTAGAGCCGAGGGTCGCCCTTCTCTACCAGCTCCAAGACTCCTACTCCTGGTTATGGGTGGCCTTAAACTTGGCGATAGGGTACCACCCTCTTCCTCGATCTTCTTTCTCAACTTCTTCTCCCTCCTCCGATTCCGAACATCCACATAGGCGTCTCTGCAGAGCATGACCGTTAATCCGAGGGCGAGCATCTTAAGGTGTTAATGATGAATTTGAAAAAAACACGGCGAGTAGATATATCCACCAAAGTCATGTTTCAGATGTAGAGTTGGGTGTCTCCAAAAATAGCCCAGGACTAGCGTTTCCACAGATTGAGTCTCGCTGTCGATCGCAAACCATCTGGAGCAAATCGGATGTTTCACGAATCCTCTACTAGGCTAGAAATACTAATGACGTACATGTAGATGGGAACTAAAAAGGGTTTGTTACAAGGTATTTAAGGTACATATATATTAGGTGTAATGACTGTTATAATCCGAAAGGAGTGGATGGCATCAAGACGAAGTGAAAGTAGTGTCTCGAAATGTGACGCCGGTGACAGAACTTTTATAACTATGTGGGTATTCAAAAAATCGTTAAAACATGAATCAATGATTGCAAAGCCGAAGAAGAAATGAAAACAGATATCCAAAAGAACATGGGATAGAAAGTTGTATGTTGTATGTTGTATATCAATGTGAAAAGATTGTGAACCACAATATCCCAAAAAGATGAATGGTTATGGTATCATGACGTTGTTGACCGCATCGGTGTTACAGGCTGAGGTTGTTCGATATGGTGGTGCTGGTCGTCACGGTGTTCCTGATGCTGTAGGTGGCTCTCGTGCATCTTCCGCCGGCGCTCGCTAACCTTCCAAATCACATCCTTCAACTCCTGAACTACGTCACCTCCAGGACCCCACTTCTCCCTCTTATCACCCTTCTCATCACTCCCTGACTCTCCTTGAGCTATGCTGTGAGATGGTACCCCATTCAGCCGTCTCTGTTTCATCAATGCTATCCTCTCCTCCCGGCTCAAGCTTGACCTCTCCCGCGTAAACTCGACCACGTTGCTCGTGTCCGCCTCGTACACCTGTTCAATCCCCACCGGGGGCAAAGTTTGTATGGACAAAAGATGCGACGTCACATCGTCCACAGGTGCCTCCGAAGGATCCAGCTCCGGAGTTTGGAACCCAGAGGAATCGGCATGTGCAGTTTCCTCCTCGTCAATCGGTTCATAAAGGTCTTGAGTGATGTCATGTGCCAGACTCGACATCGACGAATCCTCTTCAAGGCCTTCGTCATCGCTTGCAGGGGCAGGCGGGTGCACAACCTCTAACAAGCACGGCTTCCCCCTTTCGCACTCCCGAAGTGCCATCCCCAACTCCTTTCTGAGCCTTTCATAAGCCTGCAGCGCACGATGTTCCTCCACCTCCTGATCCCATATCTGCGTTGACGACCTCTGATGCCTTGCAGGTGTCGCCTTGACCGGCGATCCATCGGCATCATCCTTCAAAGCAGCAACGCACTCCTCCAATTGCTCCCTCGCATCCTCCAGAGCCGACGTGATAGCCGCAACATGCGCGGCAAACCTCGACAGATGGCTCGGCATAGGCGCAAACGACACACGATCATAAGAGGCAGTCCGTTTACTCCGATGAGGAAATTCAAGTGAGATGTCAGGAGTTGGGTTTTGATCGCGTAGGTGCTGTCGTTCGTGCAGATCCAGGGCTTCGCCAAGTCGAGACGCCTCATCGCCGAATGTAGTCGTCAACAGGTCAATCACGCTGTTCACATTCTCCCAGTACTCCTCTTCATCGTCGCTGAAGCGGAGCGCGAGGAGGTGAGAGCAAGTATACCTTCTCGATGATACTGCAGATCTCAAAGCTTGGTTGAGAGCGTATAATGAAAGCGGATGTCGAGGGGGCTGAATGGTGGTGAGTCTGCTGGATGAAGTAAATGTTGAGAATCGTTGATTCCGGGGACTTCGGTATTCTGAGGTGTACGTTGGTGATCGAGATAGTTCGAATGCGCCTAATCCATCTGCCTTCTTTTGTCTCTGAAGGCCAAGCGCCTCAGAACCGAATAGTGGCGAATCGTCAGAGAACAATAATATCTCATCGTGTTCTGGCGATTGGAGATCCTCCGCTATTTGTGCGAGGGACGGACGGGGGCTGGTGTCGAATGGTGTAATAGGAGTGTTGTTACCAGGAGATGATGGAGTAGCTGAACCCTGGAACAGAGTAGACAGATTGGATCTATGCTTGTCTCGTCGGCGTGATGGGGTTGGGCTGCCTGCGTTGGCAAGCCCCGTGTAAGAGCCGTTCCAGGTCATGCGCTTATTCTCAGGCGTCGTTGGCGACAGTTGACGACCAGGGAAAGAGTACGGTCGTGGATTTGCCTCGGGAAGAAGCAGCGGGGATTTCACCGGGGATGGAGGGGCATACATCTCAGATAGCTGAGATAGCTCGGAGGGACAAGTCAAGGCGGAAAAAAGTTGCCTAACGTTATCGCATTGTGTTCGGGAAGTTTGTAGTGCAGAGTGCAGAGCAACTCGAAGTGCGTTGGATGAGGCGGCAGGTGCAGCAGAAGGACTTCGCAGAAGCCTGGGGATCGACAAAAGGTTAGATTAGAATAGCCTTTAGAAGCGAACAAGGCAAACGCACGATGCTTCTTCTTTTTCAAGTGCCTGAATTGCATCTTGGATGGTGGTCTCCCAGCAGCCATTAGCAGCCACCAGTTCGTCGAGAGCAGTTGTAGTCTGGCAAACAATCAGCATTACGGCAAAATGTTTGAATCCGGGTAACCCACAGAGGTATAGTCGTGACATGGCGTTTCAGGAGTTGTAAGAAGATTATAGGCGAGATATGAAAGGCCACCGAGGCTGAGAGTGGCGAGATAGTTTTGTCCAACGCTCAATAGGAGAGCCGTGGCAAGGACAGCCAATGACAAACATGCGTAATGGGGCGATTGGTATATACTGCTCGAAGAAGCAGGTCTGTCGAGGTCAAGGCTGATAGGGGGTAGCGAGGCATGAGGGAGCTTTCCTGGCAGTGAGCTTTCGCTCAAAGAAGAGCGCGTCGAGGTCGACTGCGATGATGACAGTGATGTCGAGAGCAGCGAGGATGAGATAACGGTGTATTTAAACCGCTCAGTGAATGGGACAGCGGAATTTGAAGGTGCCGCTGAGGATAGAAACGATTCTAGAAGCTAATAAAGGGTGGGTCAGCTGTATTCCATCTGATGAGAGTCAGCCAGTGTGGGGCGTTGGAAGGCGTCGAGCACTTCTGCAAATCCGCAAATCCTGCTCGACGATTCCCAAGGCAACAGTTGACTTGTACAGCTCGATATGCTCAACATTACTTACATTCAAGCCTACAACGACACAGCGAGGCCGCCATTCCATTTCATCCGAATCTTCCTCTGCTGGCGTGTCAAAAGCGTAAAGGTGACGGTGAACGTCAATCTCTTCGATAATGGATTGTGATATCCCGGGGATGAGTTCTACCAGTTCTCCAGCGTCTGTGAATCATAGCAAGTTAGTTCCGTGGATCCAGATCGTCTGCGACTCGCGACTCTGGCGAGATTCCGACTGGGCGCACCTCGTAAATACTGTTCAAGCGGACCTTCCTCGATAACGGCTTGAGCCATGGCATGTACAATCCCTTCTGAGTCCTGAAAGCTGCGGTCGTAAGAAATTATGGTCGTGAAAGGTTAGAAATAAAGAAATAAAGATCTAAGAAGGACAGGCAATGGACCCAGGCTTGGTGGGGTCAACAACTGAGCAACCCTGGGAACAATAGCACATTTTGCCGAGGCGTGCTTACTCAGCCAACAATGACGGATTTAGCGCCCCCGCATCATCGATCACAAGTTCGCTTTTGTCGAGAACCAGTCAACTCGGTCTGGGGACTTTTGCGATGATGACGCGTTTATATACCAGGTAAGTTTACTTGGTTTCTTGGGATACAGGGCCTTTGAACGCCAGTTCTTTTAATTTAGTAAATCTCGTTGGTGTCGTTCCCAACAAAGTATCAGGTGGCCATTTCACCGTTGTTAACGACAGGAATCATAACGACACGAAAACACAAGAATCAGCGCAGGCCGGCACACCGTGGGTTACACCTTATGCACGGTATTGTTTCGTGATCTACACGTATGGCTCCTCCGAAAGTTGACAGGGACGTCATGGCTTTGCCAGCTGGTGATTCTTGGGATCCAAGTCAACTTCGACGGAGAACTGCCTAGTGACTTTGATAACACGATCTCACCAACCAATGTCGTTCAGACTAGTTCGAGTTCTGGTCCTAAGCGGGGTTAAGTTTGCGCGGATGCCATCGAAATCCTGTTCTTCATCTCCAATCAGGTCGCTGCGCTTTCCGAGTCGTATCGGTCAAGAAATTCTGTGAATACTGGACGGATCTGCATAATGCTCTTTGAAGTGTGTCCTGCGGCAAGGACATGATCCTACTCCTTTCATTTTGGAGTCCCATATCCCTTCGTGAATGAAAACAAATCTCAGCAGGAACCATATAAGGATATATTCACCAACATTCAACGCCTGCCTTCAGTGTTGTATTCAAGTCCAAGCTTGATAGATCTTTGTGCTGAAGGTCAGGAAGGTCGAGTCGATCATTTTCTCCCAACCCCCCATCGCCCGGGGTTAAGAGTAGGAGGGGCTGTGGCCAGAAAAGCGGAGAATGCAGCGGGAGATGGAAAAATGGCTTTGAGGAAAGGGGGAAGGGGACAACTTGGAATTCTTAGGAAGTGCGCACAGTGGGGTCTTGATCTCCGAGCTTCCCGCCAACTTTCGGCTTCGAATTTACAGACATTAAAAACCGCGTATACGTTGTCCGCTAATGCAATGCAATTCTTCTTTGTCAAGTTGAAGCTTCAAGAGTCCACTCCCTGCTTTGCGTAGACTTGGCTGCCGTTCCTGCCGAACACCGTGTAATTTTTTTCGTGGGAAGTTTCTCTTTAGGGCAGGTGCGACGAATCGACAAGCCTTATCTCGACAGTAAGTAGGAAGAAAATCTCCATTGCCCTGATTTCGACGAGACTGACTATTTCTTAGCGCCAAATAATATCCGTTTCGCATTTTGAACACCAATCACAACATAAGCTCGGCTTAGCTTCCCTCCTTCCGGTGCAAGTCGCAATTCGCAACCAGAAAGCCATGCCTGCACTTGCGAGACGCCGCGACGCCATTATACACGCCACCGACGAAATCCTCGTCAGGAAAGCTGACACGTCCAATTCCCCGACAACATTCAATGATCTTCCTGTCGAAATCATCGCAGAGATCTTTTTGGTCTGCCATGCAAGGCACAACATATCGCACTTTCCCTGGGCACCTATGGTCGCCGAGTTACACCGGCCATTGCCCCCGGCCTCTTTGAGTCAGGTTTGCCGTCTGTGGTGAGCAATCTGCCTAGGGTTTCCTGATCTTTGGACTTCCCCAAAACTCCCCTTCCCAGAATTCCAAATTCTGACTCACGCTGTAGCGACCACGAACTCTTGGCTCGCCCGATCTCTTGACTTTCCACTCAACATCAATGCCAACTCGCACAGATTATTTGCACCAGGGGTAGATTCCGCTATTCTCTCGCAGATGAATCGCTGGAAGACGGTCTGTATGGGCGAGCAAGGGGGCCTGTTGGAAGGCTTTATTTCTGCAGACCCTGCGGAGACTCCGATTCTTGAAGGGATCATGCTCAGGACGTTTCGTTGGGGGCCTCTTTTTTCCAAACTCTTTGACAAGATTGCGCCTCGACTGCAACAGACCCCAACTCTACGGTAGTTGTATCTTAATTTCGGCGCGTTCTACCCAACAAACCCCTCACTAGCCCGGTTCATCGCAGAGGTCCCATTCGAACGGTTGACGCATTTGCGTATGACAAGGGGTCCTTGCGTGGACAACTTGGTTTACATTCTTCGACGGTGTCACTCCGCGACGCATGTTGAGGTTACCTGTCTTGGGATTCAATCTGATGGGTCAGGGATGCTCCCCAACAAGATCTGCCTCCCCGAGCTACAGTCACTCACCATCTACACCGAAGTCACAATTGGCAACGCCCTCCAGAACTTTATACTCCCGTCCCTTCGCACTCTTCGCATCATATTCGAAGACGGTGGCTGCCAAAAACTCGGGGACGTGGCGCCGCTACTGGGGGAGGAATTCGTTCAGAGTTCTTCTCTCGAACATCTTTTCGTGGTCGATTACAACGGGTCGTGGTGACACGGGCACGGTTTCTTGGAGCCGGCCTACATGCGGTCTATTGCTAACGTAGAAGTAAGAGTCCTTGATTCCCCCAGCGAGAAAGGTATCACTCGAAAGGATATTCAATGCCCGCACCTAAACTGTGACCGTCCTCATATCGGATGGTCGCAATTTGGCCCCTCTCAGCACCTCGGGCAACAAATACCAGATACAGATTTTTCGGAATCATTTTGGTACTCGCCGTACGAATGGTTAAACAACAGAATGGAATTTTGACTAGGCAATCAGTACGCATTCAATTAACTATGTTAAGTCCATATATTTGTAGTTGTCTGTTATACAATTATTACATTGCTACAGTCTCAACCAAATCGTTGCCATATGCACTGTCCTCACGACTTGTATCTCAACCAGGGGGCCTATTACAACGGTAACAATAGATTCCCTCACATCGGCGATAAATAGGTCTGATTCCACTATTAGACCTCCAGTATTGCTGGAATTTCCTGCAATCACCGTGCAGAACAACAAACAAGGTTTTGATCGAACTGGACGGGGAGAAGAGCAGAGGTGGCAATCCCATACAATCAGTTTCGTAAAAATCCAATGAGGCTGTCTGAGGATTGTGAGCCCCTGCCATGATGTACAGGCAATCAGCCGAGGCCCGATATCGGGTAACTTGAAGTTTCTTCAGCAAATTGAACACTCTTTTGCTGAAGCCAGTGATCGAAGATATGCAGAGATCTTCGACTACGGCACAGTTGTTCTGGATCAGCGGTACAAAATGGAAGGTAGCTGGATATCAAAATCCGCCTTCCAGCGATCAGTCTCCCTGGGAGATTGACAATCACCAATCCACTCCAGTGTCTTGAGGTTGGAGGCAGCCTTCAAATTTGTGGAGGCATTCGGGAGGCTTGCATTCCCTCTCCATACAAGCTTTTCCAAGTTTGCCCAGTTCAGGTTGGCTCCAGTAGGGCTAACCTGGAAGACCGTGGACTCGGGGACCCACTGGAGGGTCAGTAAGGTCGAGTCGGTTATCCTTCTCCCAAACCCTCACCGCTTGCGGTTAAGATCAGGATGCTGTGGCTAGAAAGGCGGAGAATGCAGCGGAAGATGGAATAATGAATGGCTTTGAGGAGAGGGGGAAGCGGTCAACTTGAATCCTCAGGGAATTCCAAGGAAATGCGCACAGTGGAGTCTTGATCATGTGCGAGCTCCCTACCAACCTTCTGCTTTAGGATTTACAAACATTGTCAAACCGAGTATATGGTGTCCGCTAATGCAATGCAGTTCTCCTTTGTCAAGTTGAAGCTTCAAGCTGCTTCAAGGGAGTCCACTCCCTGGTTTAGGCATAGAGTATCTTGGCTGCCGTTCCTGCCGAATACCGCGGGAATTGACTTCGTGGGAAGTTGTTCTTTAGGGCAGGTGCGAATCGTGACATGCCTTACTACTCAGTGATTTGAAGCTCTAACTAAGTACAACGCTGAAATCTGTCCACACCAGCCTGAAACGTTGAAAAGCTTTTCGAAGAAGCTGGTATGCTACTTTAGTCTGATGGCTCGGACAGCCAACGCCAGCCAGACCGGTCGAGGTAGCAGCAGCGTGGCGCACGAACTGTTTCAACTTGTGGATGCCGCCGTAGGCGCCTACACAAACCAACATGGCTGTGATTGCTACGATGGCCGGATCGGTACAGTGAGCATAGTTAATAAGGCCAGATATCTTATTCCAACCGCAACCTAACCGCATCCTTCGCCCTTCTCCTCCGGTGGGAACCCTATCGGAACTCGACGACCATTATTGTTTCGAAAACCCATATCGGTGGCATGGTTACGCAGCAATTGTTGCTCATTAAGCATTTCTGACACCTGACGTCCCCTGAATAGACTAATTGTTCATTGAAGTCTATATAGGACTGGCGAATTGCGACATCTGGGATTCTATCCACCAAAAGCAAGCCAAAATGAACGTCTCTGTAACGGTAGGCAGCAAATCTCTCCATGGTCCTGATTTCGACGAGACTCATTATTTTTAGCGCCAAACAATATCCATTTCGCATCTTGAGCACCAATCACAACATAAGCTCGGCTTAGCTTCCCTCCTTCCGGTGCAAGTCGCCGTTCGCAACCAGAAACCCATACCTATCATCGCCGCCAGTGCCCTTGCGAGACGCCGCGACGCCATTATACGCGCCACCGGCGTAATCCTCGTCAAGAAAGCAGACACATCAAATTCCCCGACGACATTCAACGATCTTCCTGTCGAAATCATCGCAGAGATCTTTCTGGTCTGCCACGCGAGACACAATATATCGCATTTCCCCTGGGTACAGGTGGTTTCAAAAGAACCGTTGCCCCCAATCTCCTTGAGCCAAGTTTCTCGTCTGTGGCGAGCAATCTGCCTAGGCTTTCCCGAACTTTGGACTTCCCCCAAGCTCCCATACACAGCGCATAAGCCATCCCATGCTGTAGCGCTTGCCCATTGGCTCTCCAAATCTCGCGGATGTCCTCTTAACGTCAATGCCATCTCAAACAAACCATTTCTCTCGGGGGTCGATTCCGCTCTTCTCTCACAGATGAGCCGCTGGAAGACCGTCTGTATGAGCGAGATAGGGGGGCTGCTGCCGGGCTTCCTCTCCGCTCACCAGACGGAAACTCCTATCCTCGAGGGACTTGTTTTGAGATTGTATCCCGGCAAGCCCCTTTCCCAAATCTTCGACCAAATTGTGCCTCGGTTGCAGCAAACCACCTCTCTTCGACAGTTGGATCTGCGGTTTGCTGGGTTCATGCCAAACAGAGATGCACTCGTGCAGTTCTTCGCGGGTGTCCCATTCGAACGGTTGACGCATGTGCGAGTATCACGGAATCCCAGCCTCGACGACTTCGTCTCTATCCTTCAACGGTGTCGCTCTGCAACACATGTCGAACTGACTTCGATTATTTACGAACCCATAGGGTTACTCCCCAACAAGATCTGCCTCCCTGCCCTGCAGTCTCTCACCATTCACACTGAGGTCCCAATCGCTACCGCACTGCAAAATTTCATCCTCCCATCCCTTCGGACTCTCCGCATCGTATTCGAGTATACTCGTCTCAGGGAGCCTGAAGCTATAGCACCGCTATTGGGGGAGGAGTTTGTCCGCAGTTCTGCTCTCGAATACATTTTTGTGGTCGACTATAAAGGGTCTTTGGCACACGCGAGGGGTTACTTGGACGCGGCCTACATGCGTTCCATTGCCCACGTTGAGGTCAAAATCCATGGCACACACAGCATTTCCGTGTTGCGAGAAGGGGGTAACCAATGTCCGCATCCAAACTGTAATAGGGCTCACATCGGATGGTCAGCATTCAACGACTGCCAACATATTGGGCACCAAATCCCAGATACGGAATTTTCAGGACCATTTTGGTACTCCCCTTATAATTACTTTGAGCTCGGAAGATTTTGAATGTCTATCTTTATTCTTATCATTGTACATTCGGCGGATTCGTAAAATACAACATTTTAATCATGTTCCAACCATCATTGGATATTGCCAGTGAGGACTAACAACTTAGTATGTGTAAGTAACATTCGAACTGGCTAAGGGCTAAATGATGCAAAGGTTTCCAGGATAACACAACCTACACCGTACATAATTGGGTCTGACTCGTAATTGACTCCGTGACTGCCAGTAGCCAACGAAACCGCTACATTCGCCATGAAGAGTAACTGACAGTGATTCTATAGCATCTGACAGCGAGAGTAGATAGGGCAAACTGCAATCTCTATCAGAGTCAGGTTCATAAACGTTCACCGAGGCCGTGCGTAATTCAGGAGCTCCAGCCATGAAAGAAAGACAATCAACGGAGGTCACGCGCCTGGTGACTTCGAGGTTCTTCAATGTCGCCAAGGCTAGAGTCTGGAGCCCAGTTACAGATGAAATACAGAGGTCTTCGATCTGGGTGCAATGGGTCTGGATCAGCATTGCAAAAGGGGTGGGCATATCGTTTTGTGAATTGTGGATGACTTTGAGCGTCGAAAGCATCGGCAACTGGATGTCGAAATTCGCACTCCAATGGCCTGTCGTATTAGGAGCTCGACAATCACCGAACCACTCCAATGTGCTGAGATTAGACGCGGCTTTCACCATCGCAGAAGCAATGGGAAGCGTCGCATTCCCTCTCCAGACAAACTTTTCCAAGTTTGCCCAGTTCAGGCTGGCGCCAGTAGGGCTAACCTGGAAGATCGTGGACTCGGGGACCCACTGCAATTCCAACTCTTCGAGGTTTGGAATGTTGATGTCTTCAAACACAGGTACAAGGTCTGTAGAAAAACCGAGCCGCATCTTCTGCAGGTGAAGAAGCGTGATCGACGTCGGAACCCCGGTCGGTTGGTTAACCTCTTCCGCCTCATCGATTGCGATGTCGTTCAGGCTCAGGTTGACCAACGTCAATCCGCAAGTCATCAAGAGGTCTCTACAAAAGGCGACGGAGAGCTGACAGTCCAGTTCCAACGACCGTAGTTGACTCCATCGGAAACTGCTAGGCGGTGAGGACGGCGGAAGCACGACGGGGAGGTGTATGTCATCGAAAAGGTGGAGGTCGTCCAGAGTTTCCGCATGGTTGAGGTGGTGGTAGGAAAAGTTGACAGCGCTGGTGTTAAGCCTGATCATGGAAAGGAAACTATCCAAGTTTGGGGAAGGTCCGGATAAGGGGCCAGGTACACCCCAGTAAGAGTGCAGCCGCACTGTGTATTGTGCGTAAGGTATGAGGTCTGCAGCCAAAAGAAGGGCGCATCTATGACTTTCATCTTGGTCGTCGTAATCGGTCATGTCGATCGTAATGGATAGGAAATGATTTGTAGCGGTTTTGGGAGAGAGACGTTCGTACATTCTCCCCGAGCTAACGAGCTGTGGGATAAAGGAGGGGATTGTTGGTGGATATGCGATGTTAAGCGAAGTCCAATAGTTGGTGTCCTGCTGCAGGAAGTAGCGCCAAAGCCGGCAGACCATGGCGGGAACCATGAATGAATGGATTGATTCCCGAGAATTGACCTCGGGGTCATCCTGCTTGTCGAGTATGAGGAGTAGGATTTCTTTCGGAAGATGTACAGCCCACGCTGACTGTGGCCTTTGTGCATGGCCAACTCCGTCGGCGGCGTCGTTACTCTCGTCAGATGCCTCTAGTAACTGAGAGTCGCCGAGCTCGTTAGGCGACTCGACCATCTCTCGAGGTTCGTTGCCTGATACATCTAATTCTATATCCAGTGGGGGGTGCGTGTCAGCTGCAATATACACGGAAAGGAAACTACACGCACGGATTCCTGAGCGAGGTTCTTCCTCAGTCGGAAACCTTGATACCCCATTGCCAGGATCGCCGTATCTCAAAGGTAGCTGCAACCGAAGCCGGTCCAAACTTTTGAGCCCATACACATCCTGCCGCCTTTGATTCAAAAACGGCCGAAAAGCAGCGAGTGGACGCTCCAGCGAATAGTCTTGCACAGAGGGAAGTAAATCTTCATTGTCCAATGAAGGGCTCGTGTCTTCTTCGAAGATCGGTTCAGCAGCCCGGAGGTCTAACGATACAACGCGCTCGTAAACCCAATTGGAAAGATTGTCATAATAAGCGAGTACTCACTGATAACTTCCAGCGGGACTTGATCAACATCTTCTATCAAGGATCTCTGAGGTAGATACGATGTATCTGTCTCTGAATAACCAACCTCTCCGTCATACGAATCTTCAACGTAGGTCCTTGCGTCGGGGTTAAGGGTGATGGATCTGCATCGTCCGTAGGCGACCACGGGCTTGTCTATGATATGGAACGCAGCATCCTTCCGTATCCGCGAGTCCTTTAACAACAGGTGGGAGATTGGGCGACACGACGCGTCCGAAAAGGCACCAATCCAATCCCACACGTCGTCCTCCGAGGCTTTACGGTGTCTCGTCCTCCCGCGCCAAAACTCCTTGGACGATAGCAAAGCGCCTCTCTGGTGGGTGCAGATCCGAACGTGTCGAAGTATCCTCGAGGATGTGGGAGATGGAAAAGAGTTGTGTTGAGTCCGCCTGCGGAACCTCAATGTGTTCGAGTCTGGAATAATCTAAAACGAAGGTTCAATATTCAATCCGTGTTGTATCATACCGTCTCCAACTCACGATCATAGTAGCAGACTTCGAATGCTCCGTGCTTATGTCGTGTTTGTAGCAGGGGAGCATACGGCCTGAAGCTTGAAGGCATTTCTTGCCCGCCCAAACCTTTATATATACGCTCTTTCAAGCCAACGTAACTTTCGACCTTGTATCACACGTTACAATGTAACTGTGACTGTCAGTGTGCCTTGAAGTCCATGGTAGCAGCCGCGCCCACAGAGGAGACCGACAACCTTGTTTGCTGTCATCCTTGTTTGCCCGTTGTCCAGGCACCGTTGTGAGGCTCACCGTGCACCTCCAGTATGTGACAGTTGTAGGCGTCCGTCTTAATGGATTCGTCGTTAAGCAAGACCTTAAATTCACAATGCGGTGCTAGCGGCCGCTAGAGGTAGAGTCGAAGTGGTCGAGATCGAAAAAATCAGTCCGCCACTCTAAAATTACATCCGGTTCAACGTTCAAGTTGCCGCCAAGCTGTTGCTTGGCTGTCTATTAGCGAAATAATATAATGCTACATACAAACACAAAACCTAGTAGTTAACAGGTATCGCGAACACTCAATCAACCTTTTTCTTACGGATAGCTTTCCACCTGCCGATAACGTGGTTGGCTCTTACGATTAACAAGTCCCTCAACATCTGTATCGAGGCAGTGACGACATTCAATTTGCTGCCTGCAACTTCGTGCCATTCGATGGCCACTTCGGCTACTGGTATCCGGAGCTGCTTGGCGAGAAGTAGAAGCTCAACGTCGAATATCCACGTTGGTAGGTGTTGGGCTGGGAAGATTTGCTGGGCTGCAGAGCGGGAGAACAGCTTGAATCCGCATTGGGTATCCCGGATGTGTCCTACCCCAACGATCCGCAGGATTGTGTGAAGGCCATACATAAGAACGTTGCGAATGAAGGAACGCTACAGCAAAGTCCGTTAACGTGAATAATAGAATGTAAAGCGACTGAGCACATACTTTAACAACAGCCTCAGTCTTCACCAAGTGTGCTCGGCTTCCGACCACAACGGCGGGGTCGTTGTCTTCGCCAGAGAGCTCGTCCATAGACTTCCATAGCAACTCCAGGTCCTCAATCCGGCTCGCACCATCCGCGTCGGCCATGAGCAGCCTCTCCCCACCACTATACAGCATCCCATGCCGCACCGCACCGCCCTTTCCAATATTCTTTTCCAGTGTAACAACCTTGATATCGTAATCGGCGTACTTCTTCGCCAGGTCGAGTGCAACCGCCGACGTCCCGTCCGTGGACCCATCGTCCACAATAATAATTTCAAACATGCGCTTTCCGGAGCTGTTGGAACCAGCCTTGCGGTTATTAACGCGTTTCACATCGCCATTAGCGAGTTCATCGGGTTTTGGAAGTTTTGGGGAAGCGGTGCGGTTGAGGCCTCGTGCTTGCGCCGTCGACAGGTGCTGGATCGTGGCTTCCATCATCAGAGGCAGCCGCTCCGTTTCATTGTACGCAGGTACAATGATTGACAGGTCGACTGTGCTCGGATCTTCCAAGCGAGGTAGTGGCTGTGGTTTCGGCGACGAACGAGACTTGCAGCTGCGTTCAGAGTCAAAGGTGACGATAGGAGGTGGTGACCAGAATACAAGGGCACCATAGACCTGTTGAAAGGAGCATGTCAGTCAGGTCCAAATTCAAAATGTGATAGAGGGGGAAGAATTGAGAGTTCAGGACAGGGTTCCATTTAGGACCTGGGCCAAATTTGTCGTCGTCGTCGCAGCGCACATCCCACAAAGGGGTTGGCCTGCAGCTCGAAGAACAAGGATGAAAGGGCAATCATCTTAACTAAATAAAATAACAGGGGTATCACTCACCAATACTATGACCCCGACTACCGCCAAAAGTCCACCGTAAACGAGTGAGGACTGATCCATAACGCTTGCGTCTGCCACCAACGGCCTATCGTATCTGGATGAACACTCGTCAGTAAGACTCTATTCCAATTCCGCGGAAGTCTAGCTAACTCCGGTATCGTACTATCAAAACTTACCATGGACAAGGGAGAAAGTGAAGAAGATTAGAACACAAAGGTGCCACGAACGCGAAACGCGGAGGATTTGATTCCTGCCGTCAATTGACACGAATGCAAGTCCATAGTGAGAAGCGTGAGAACCCTTGTCGGGCTGTGGGCCATTTATATATCCAGCAAACAGGAAAAGCCGAAACTCAAAAAGGTGTATATTGGAAAGCAAGTGTCAGATACTAGCGTGGTGAGTAAGTAGGATAATACGGTATGGCCTAAGTCTTTTAACGACAATACGTGTCTCATCCATTAATAGTTCGTCAAGCAAGGGGGATGTTAGCATTAATCTCGTCAAGGAACTCTTGGGCGATTTTTGCGTTTGATACCTGAAAGATCATTGAAAGATAAGCGTCAGATAAAGCCCCTGAAGCAAAGGTACCAGAAGATGATGAACCTACCCTAAGGTTATAATGAGTGGTTTTGCCGTCTTCGATCACACTAAACCGAAGATAACGAGGGTCCTGGGCAAGTGTGCAGTGCATGCCAGGGAAAAGGGTAACGTTCAACAAAAGTGTGTAAACAGCATCTTTTCGCATCACTACAGGGAACGATCAGCACACTATCCCAAGATCCTTTTAGCAAATACGTACCCAATCGCGGATTGCTGCCATCCTCTCGTTTGACATTGATCTTCAAAATTCCTGTACCTCGCTCCTTCCACTGGGTACCGTCTTGCAACGAGAACAACTTTCCTCGGACTTGCATCACAGTCTCTTCCTCCTCTTCACCCGTCGTCACTAGAAAGAAATTATAAGAAACGCCTACTCTCAATCTGAAATGAAACCAACCTTCTTGTTCAGTCAACGCGACTTTTTGCTCGTCCTCGTCGTGATCCTCTTCATCGTCTTTGCCAGCCCTCAACCGCTCTCCAAATGTAGAAGCCTTCTCATCGCTGTCTCCTCCGCTGTCGTTGTTGTGATTGTGATCGTTCAACGCGTTGAGATTGGTACCCCTTTCAGAGCTCCTCGAAGAACCGAGGGAATCTGCTCTTACCCGCTTGGGGGCGGGCGCAGGTGCCGCGAAGCTTTGCATTCCGGCGGCATAAGACGCGAACGGGCTCGACGTGAACGAATTATTCTTTCGGGGTGGCGATTTAGCGCGACCGAGCTTGGATGACGAGCCAAGAGCTGGAGACTTGGCACGGGCAGCAGAGGCGAAGGGTGAGCTTGAAGAGTTGAATGCTTCGAATCCCGAACGCTTGGGAGGGCTTGAAGAAATTCCAGAAGACTGTAATGAAGGAGACTTGACTCGAGCAACAGACGCGAACGGAGAGCTGCTCCCAGAAAAGGCAGCAAACCCAGAGTTGTTCAATGATGGAGCAACTTGATTGGACGATTCGCCCAACTTGGGTGTTCCTACAGGTGTTGGTGGAATGCTGGACAAAGATGCAGCAATGGTGGAAGAAGCAAACAAGTTCTTTCCTTTGACAGAAGCAAAGGGCGAACTAGAAGATGCATACGCCATAAATCCACCCTATATCAGAGGTTAATTCCCAGGTTTACGAAGAATGGCCGTACACAAGTAGACGTACCAACTTGGGCACCTTAGGCGAGGGCGGGGATGTTCTCCCAGATGACTTGGATACCTGTGGTGGTGGGCTTCCATTTCTGTCCTGACTCTGGTCGGCCTCGTCGCGCGGCCTCTTAAGTACCTCGCCCAAAGGAGCTTTGGCGTCCTCTGCCGTTTCTTGCGGTCCTTGGCTCGTCCCACGTTCCAAATACTTACGTTTGACTCCCTTCTCGCCGCTCTCGGAGTAGGCTCGTAGCCTAGAGGCAGATGAAGTGTCTTGATCGCTGCTGATGGCAGGAGCTTCGTGCAGGTCGGGCACCGACTTTGACATTTCAGTATCACTGGACCCGAGACCCTTGTCAGGCGAGGGGCTGTTATCGTACGGTGTCTGTTCAGCGTGCGCAGTAGTACCCCTCTTATCGGGTCCGGGAGATTGAGCAACAGATTCATCCGCAGCCCCTGCATCAGGCTCGAAAGGTGCACCCTCCTCCGTCGTCATCCCATCCTCCTCCTTGTTATCGTTATCTTCATCCCCGACCATCTCCTCGTCGGTCAAAGTCTGACTTCCTCCAGACCGCCTGTTGAGCCAGCTAAGGTCTTCAACACCTTGGCTTATTTGTCGGACCTTGATCTTCATTTCTTGCGGAGGTGAAATGCTAATGGGAGGAGTAACAGAGTTGGAGCGGGATCGCGTGCCCCCATCGTCTTCTTCGACGGTAGTATCAAGATGCCGCCTATTCTTCTTCGCAGGTGTCCTCGAATCCTTCCGGTGACGCGGTATAGCATCGACTTCCTAGTAAACGAAGATTTGGAATGCCGTCAGTTCCACGCCATGCAAAGACACACACAACCCCAGCAGGCCACCTCACAGGCAGGAAACAGACACCCAGACTCACCGTAGCAGAAGGGGTAGCGGGTTCCAATGAAACCTCTCGTTCTCTCTTTCTCGACAGTTTAAGTTCTGCAAGACCCCACACAGCGATGTAAAATGGTCCTTGTCAATAACCCTTGCCCAACAAAATGACCAGCAACTTACCTGCATCACCAGTGTCGAGCGCAGGAGGGGAAGGCGTCGGAGAACCCTTTCTACCTTGCGAGGTTTGTGTTTGAGGTCTGCCGTCGTCCGCCATGGTGGCAAGGAACAGCTGTGAACCGGACAGATTGAACCGAAAGTGCTGCAAGAACACAGAGCCTGCGTATTATGCCTCTTCGGCGTTCGCCGAAACCAATTGTTACACACCCTCTTCCGGCTACCCTGCATTCAAATAAATACAATGGTACCATCTTTGCGCAAAAATACAAATAGATTCACTCCATTGCCTCTTGGTTTGCATTTCATCTATATAAAACCTCAAATACGACATAAAAAAAACTCGAAATCCAGGAAAGCATGGGGTAATAATAACTGGTACTAAATATGACTATATATTACGAAAGTCTGTCAGTGTAAGGGTATGGCGAAGGGTAATAGTGTACAAATGAGACGATTGCTACGCAGAAAGTATGCAAGGCAGACAGTGTGTGTTTAATATTAGATAAATAAAACGGAGGTGACATCAAGCGGGTGTTATCTGTATGGAATCCCACCAAATTACTATGATCAAGGACTTGAAGTTGAAGTATGCGGCAATGATTTTCGACGTTCCTCAGCGGCAGCAAGAATCTCTCTCAAGCTTCGCTCAAGCACCGGTTTTGTCAACACTCTGCAAATTCAACCTCATCAGTAACATGCATTACGAACCAAATTACAAAGACCCACCTATCCACACCAGCTTCCAAATACTCATGTTGATCTACCAATCACCAAATCAGTCACAGCCCCAGGAAAGATTCAACAACCACAAGGAACATACCAGTCAACAGCGCATTACCCGTCACACCAACAACAAAGTCCTTCCTTCCAAGCTGCCTCAATCGTTCCACCGCTCGCAGCCCAGACATAACCGGCATCTGGTTATCCAGAAACACGACCGCAAACTTAGTCTCATCAGGCAGAGAGCCAATGGACCTCGTATCCCTCTCGCGCTCTTTTTCATCCCCCAGCCGCCGCTCCAAAATCGGGCCACTTTGCTTGCCCGATTCTGAGGAGGGCGTCAAAGCCGCCCACCCTCTCCCTCCCAAGATCAAATCCACAGCCACCTCCCCGTTCTCCGCAGTCGTGACCTGACAACCCAACCTCGTCAACACCCTGGTCATCAACGTCCGTGTCAGCGGATCATCATCTACCACCAACACGGGCAGATTTGACACTACATTCACCATGGGGCTCGACGAAGCCGGGCTACCATGATTGAAGCAGTTGTCGAACTGCGTCAGCGGCGAGATACTCGAGCTGGTTGAGAAGCTTGATAGTGTGGAGGCGGTTGGTTGGGGTTGGTTTTCCAAAGTCGTAAAGTCGGGCGGACTGGGCAAGGGGACGTATGTGGGTCGGTTCTGCCGCGAACATTCTCCAGAACCCCTCGGAGTCAATAACGCATCTGAGCCCGATTCTGGCGGTTCAGAGGGAGAATCCATATCATGCGCAGCTTGGATATCTTGAAGAGGGATATCTTCATATTGTAGAGGTTGCTTGCCTCTCGGTGTCGTCGCAGAGTCATTTCGTGAAGGAGACGGTTCATTACTACGTGGAGCACTCGTTGGAGGTTGCGATGATTCACCTCCGGAATGTCGTTTTGTTTTAACTGAATCAATCGTCAATCCACTTGCCTTCATACTCCCAAAACACTAGGATATAACGTACCTCGTTCAGTCGAACCCCTCGACTGGCTGGCATCTCTCGACCCATTAACCCTTGCCCTCAGTACATTGAGTGCATTCGTATCCAGCGGCAGACCTAATGCATCATCCAACGGCGTAGTCATAGGCCCGCACGTCAGACCTCTTGCGAAATCCTTTTTTCCCAGAGTCCCAGACGCCTCGGACGATGGCAGCGAATGGCCCAGGCCATTCGCACCGCCACTCCCACTCGCCGTGAATGCCTTCCTTCCAACACCCAGCGGAAGTTCAACCCAGAAAGTAGATCCATGATTCAACCTGGACTTAACACCCAGTCGCCCACCAGTGAGCTTGACAATTTGCCGAACAAGGGCGAGACCCAACCCTGTCCCTTTGCCTCCTTGCGTGATTCCTTGCTCAGTTTGGTTGAAAGCAGCTACACAAGACGTATCAATAAGAGGGGTTCACCAAGGGAAATAAGAAAAAGCTTACAGAAAAGCTTGTTATCTGAAATATCCCTGGACCGAATGCCATATCCGGTATCCGTAATTTCGATCCGCACGACAATCATTTCCAATGGAGCCTTATCAATCCTGGAATTGAAGTTGTGCTGCGAAAGGTTATCCGCCGACAACGGTCGAGCCGCCGCCGACGCGTCGTTCCCATTAGGATCCGAATGCGGGTGAAATATATGCCCCAACGGATCATCCTCCTCCGAGAACCTCGGCAAGACCAGCTTGGTGGTGATTGCAAGCTTGCCTCCAGGCGGCGTAAACTTGCACGCATTGCTCGCCAAGTTCGTCACAATCTGTCGCAGCCGCGCTTCGTCGCCAACAACGATGCCGTCAGCATCTGGGTATTCCAGGATGTGACTCCGGATGTTTTCCATGGATTCGCCCATGGCTTCGTACGCAAGCCGACGTGCAAGCTAAGAGGCCCAGTGGTTAGCATCGTGGCTTGACATATTGGTTAACCAACGCCACTCACTGTGTCAATCTTAGGATCAAGGCTTGTTTCAAACACGAGTTCCCTCGCATCGGTAGCCAACCGCAAAGGGATAAACAAGGATCGCATGACCTGATGGAAAGCATATGGCTAGAAGGGAGCGCGTAAAGCCAAAATAAACATCGGAAACAACCGCGCAAATGAGGCAAAGCTAATCACCCTCGAAGCCGATTCGAACTTGCCACTATCCATCCGATTGCTGATAATCGCGCACACGTTAGAATTAAAGTTTTAAATGAAATGAGTTTCACCCACAAGTCCAACACGTCATTGAGAACTGCATCAAAACGCTACGTTAGTGATTGCGCAATAAATCGGTGACATGTCCGCAGCGCACCTTTTGACATCATACTCAGACTCCCTGATAACGCGCTGAACTCTAGCTCTTGTTCTTTCACAACTGTTCCGGATGCAGCCATGTTCTGAACCGCAAGCACTAAGAAAGGCAAATACGCAAAGGTTAGAACTTGTCGAAACTCTGGACAGGTGCGCCACTTACGCGCCGTATTCAACGGGACTCGGACCTGTGTTGGCACCGGAAAGTAAGTTCGGCGTGACAAGAAAAGATTTTTAGTTGAAACACTTATCATGGAAGACGTATCTGCGCGGAGAAAGAGTGCAAAATTGGCCAGACTGAGCGAACAATAACCCACAAATGACTCAGCCGGTACTCACGAGGTAAGTCGCCGCTTGGAATCCGAGGCTTTCACTTCGTTCATCTGCGCCCGTTGCGTTGCCTGATTGGTACAACCTGGTAAGTCATATGGTTCTCACCCGACTCCCTCGAACTGAGGGATCAGGCAGACCTCGGTATGCACTCACCTTGAATTGCATCTTCAGCTGGTCCCGTAACGTATAAAGCCGCCGTTCAGACTAATCCCCGAACACGCTTTGTCAGTGACGCCGATGATGTCATAAAGCATATGACCTACCACTTCCCGCACGTAGTGTACATAGATGAGAACTAAGTATAGGGGAGCCATTAGTTGTTCGGGGGAGTGGGAACGAAGAGGTTAGAAGACTTGCAAGAATGGTATACCAGAAAGTTAATCATGCCTACGACCTATGCGTTAGTGAGCATTTGGAGAGGTAGGCCAGCACACGTACTTCGTGCCCAGGTAGGACGATCAGGTATGATGGTGATAGAGGCCCTAGGTAGGTGAACCGGTGATGGATTAGTGCCATGCACAGTTGGAAGTAGTAGTGACGCACAGCAAAAAGTAAGCCAGGGCCCCAATGGCCGCTGGAAACCGGTTGAGCTTGAGGCCGAAGAACCCTATCGTTTGCAAGGCCTAAGGACCGATTAGGAGGATGGCCTTGGAGATCCTGGGGAGGCGAAACTTGCCGTTGTGTAGTAGAAGGTTGCTAAGAAATCTCGACCATGACAATTCGCAGTCCCTGGTCTGCTGTAGTAACCGCATATATTGCTGTACCATTGCGTTAGAGATTAGTGACAATACGTGGGTTTTGAAGACGACTCACATATATATCACGTTGTAGAAGGACCTTGGCATTGCATACTGGATTAGGTGAAATTATGATGACGATAGAGGCGGAACCTACCAGCACCAAATCGAGGCGATGAGGAACGCTTGGTAGATGTATTGACGGTCGCGCGGCCAGTCGTACATGACCATGATACTGATGGAGTTTAGTGAAAGTGTCGAATGTTTGTCTTCCACAAGACACAAACTTACATGACTGGTATGCTGAGCACAGGGGCCACCTACAGCTGATGTTAACCTTGAAACCTGAGCGAGCAGAATGTCCTACGCACTCCCCAGTAGAAAATTTTATCTTCCAGTGGTGGTGGGTTTTCCTTGTCCGTAATTGGGAAGAATATGCAAGCCAGAACCCAATTACAAATCCACCACAACGAGGTTACGAGCGCGAGAGGTTTCTTCACGAACCAGTCTTCCTAAAGGAGGGTCAGAAAGGGAAAAGTGGGCGCAGTGCAAGATATAAAGCGACCTGGGCGTAATGACGTTCCTTCCGTTCATCTGCGAAGCGCGAGCTGAAGACGTCCATGATTATTGGCCATAGTCGGTAGCGGAAAAAGATTTCAAATGCAGATGCATTGGATTCGTGGCGAATATAACTGTCGTTGTCCGTGTTGCCAGATGGATTGTCGTAGCTTCCCTGCTTTTCTGGAGATTCAACTTCGGCGTCGGACTGCTGAGACGCAGTGGTGAGAAACTCCTCTGACCAAACCCGGTCCACAACGACCTCATCCACATCCTCGTCGCCATTTACTTCGACTCTCCGAGTGAAAGACCGGTCTGCCACAGTCTCCTCGTTGATTGAGCTGGATGAGGGAGCACTGCCGGACCCAAGGCGTCGCCTGAACTCGTCCCAAACTCGCTGGAGAGTGCTGGTCCGAACCTTCTGTCGTCGACGGCGGCTGGATGTGATCGAATGGAGTTCGCCTGAGAGTACTGGTACTGGAAGGCCGTCGTCTATTGCTGTTGAGGATGCCGGTGTGGTCGTTGTGCGACGACGTTGAAAGCTGGTCGGTTTGGCCTCCAGGTCATCATTTCGGTCTTGCTTTGCAACCTCATCCGCCCATCGCTCGACCGGCCTAGAGGACCCAGAACGGAATAACCATGACAGAGCAGGCATACACGGTACCACCTTTGCAGGCAGATATGCGTAGCACTGAGCGCAACTGTGGAAGTAGGTATCAGCAGTACGTGGGGATCGGAAGACCTGGCCAAAGCCAAGGACAATCTGACGGCAGGGCCACAAGAAACTTGATTTCCAGAACAGGATGAATTCCAACACCACTGATCGGGCCTGGACCAGAACGAGCATCTGCCTCCGCGATGACATGAATAGCACAACCCCCACATTCCACACAACTCAAAGTAACAAATATTCGACCTATAGTCGCTAGGGTATACAGAAGAACACAACTCTGGGGGAGAGAAGACAAGCTTAAGGGTTCTTACATTTCATTTTGAATTTCAACGTGTTCTTTGGATCGGCCGGCGTTCCAGCCTGACCTCCGCTTATGGCGGTGTTATACCAATGTTATCCCGGAACAAAGGAAAGTCATTGGAGAGCGTAAACAATTTACCTCAGAGAAAGTCCAGAGACCTGCGACTACAGGTGAGCGTTGCAGTGCTTTTTGCCAATTGTCGGTCGCCAGCGGACAGTAGTAGGAACTATGGTCGGCGCCGGCGTTAAATCCGCCAGATGACCCCAGTAGCAAAGTTGCAACTGCATACCGAATGCCCTGCCTGGGGGATGTATACCAATTCACATATTTCGACTGCTCTGCTGCTTGTATGCTTCAGCACATTTATGCGTGAATACCACCATCGTTCCCCCGTCGCAAGCAAACAACAGTTCCCTCGTCAACAGAAATACAGATACCGCAGCGGCTTCTCAACGATCATGAGCCCAGGACTCGTAGGATGGGCTCCATATATTTCTCGACAGACGTGATCTGGGCAGGTTCTGCCTTTCTGGTTGAGGGCCAGCGTAACTAGTATTTGTCTGTCCATCCGTCGGAGTTGGAATTTACACCTCTTGTTTCCCCTCTTCCACCTTCTCCTGAATCTTCACTTCTACCACTCCATTTCTCTCCAAACTGCTTGCTCTGAATATTTAGAATTCTCTAGTTTCGTTCTTCTGGCAGTGGCCTGCATCCCCTTTGTTCTTCAACCTATTTTCCCTTATTTGGAGCTCAGAATTCGAGCTCAGCCGCGTAACCTTCGCCTCTGACCATGACCGACGATATACGAGTTTACCTGAAAAATGGGGAAACCATCAGAGTAAATGGTATTGACCTCTTTAATGCATTCCTTACTTGCTCTAACAACCACCTCACATATTTTTTCCAGACCACGTTTATTGCTCTCCCAGCTGGGACGCTCGTGATGGCACACCCTATTCAGTGGGGCGCGTAATGCAGTTTCTTCCCCCGGCAGACGCCCCTAAGGGAGAAGAGGGCAAAAATTACTACTATACCAGAGTCCGACTAGCCTGGTATTATCGCCCAAGCGACGTGAGCGACCGCCCCGTAGCAGACTCCCGTCTGCTACTGGCAGCGATATATTCAGAAGTGTGCGACATCAATCAAATCCGAGGTCGCTGCCACGTGGTGCATAGAGACAAAATTTCCGACTTGTCTGGCTGGAAGAAACGTCCAGATCGTTTCTACTTCAACCGGCTTTTTGACCCTTATATCAAGAAAGAGTTTGAAGTCATACCCTCTCGCGATGTGCGAAACCGTGAGCAAATCATTTATTATATTCGTATTTGTCATGGATTTTCCTTATTTAACCCACCCGCACAGTCCCCGACCAAATTCGCGACGTGCTCATCTCGCGATACGAATATGTGGTAGCGGAGAAGGAGGTCATCCCTGACCTGACTGACCATATTCGTCTCTGTGACAATTGTCAGAATTGGTGTGCCAGGTGGGTAGTGGCACTTTTTGGGTGACAATCATCTCGAGGAACTTAAAACTTTGGTTGTTCTTCTACTTGCCCAGCCCTGATACTGTCCAATGTGACCGATGCAAACGATTCTTCCACATGCGATGCGTGCAACCCCCGTTGCTCGCTAAGCCAACCCGTGGCTATGGCTGGACCTGTGCGCCATGCTCGCGAAGACACGAGGAAGAGGTGGACAGTCACGACGTTCGACACCTTTCCTCCATATCCAGGCCCCTCAAATCCAACGCACCTCCAGCTCGAGGTCGCGGTCGTCCTAGAAAGGACAAAGGACAGGCCGAACGCGAGGAAGTAGTCGAGATCAAGCACTTCAAGATGTGGCCCTTCCGTTACTTTGGGTAGGACTTGTTGTTGCCGTTTTCCATCCATCGCATTGAATTGACCCGATCTGGCTCTTTACAGCCAGCACACGGTTGCTGAGGACACTTTGGGTGCGCTATTTCCGGAATTGCCCAATGCGACTTAGTTTCGCTGAACTTAAAACTAGATGAAGAAGATTTAATCTTCCCCCGAACAGCTACACGACATGGTCCGAAGTATCAAGCCACCGTGCCATCCAAGCCAGACCCGTACAATTACCCTCCAGGTATGGTGCATTCTATTCAATTGTAAGCCCAACGTGACCTTGACATTTATGGTTCTCAGACTTCGAGGAGCGCGGTGGCGACAATACAGTCGAAGTACTCGGCGTCATTAACTCTCTGACAGAGGCGGAAGGTGCGACCCCAAAATATCTTCTCTGGCGCTTATCTAATCTGAGCTTCGTTGGCAGTGACGGAAGGCATGTTATGCTCCTTACACATGATGAAAGCGAACAAAAATCACTCACCTTTCGTTACAGTTGAGGCATGCAAGAAACAGCTGACCAGCGATGCCAAGCTTCAATATAGTGTCGACTGGCTAACGGAAGTGATACGCCGATTTTCCGATGCAGCTCTGGCGGCTCGTCCCTATACATCTGTGAATATGAAAAGCTCCGTCCGGTTGGAAAAGGTTAGTACCTCGATACACTTTCGCCATACCGACTCATGTTCCCCCGTAATACAGTGGAAGAAATCGGAGACATCATACACAGACAGACCCTGGTCACACGACGAGATTGTTGCTTTCGAGGATGCAATTGCCCTTCACGGGCCAGAGCTCCGCGCCGCAAAGGACGAAGTGCCCAACAGGTCTATGCCGGAGGTCGTCCGGTTCTTTGGCCACTGGAAAAGGTGAAATGACTTTCCATTCTTGTCCCTATTGTGATCGCGCTGACGTCTCCGCCCCCCAACTTAGTTCCAAACTCAAAGAAGAGAACAGGCGCCTCAAGAATGCCGGGCCCCCCGCAAAGCCTGTACATCGTCAGTACCGCAACGCTGCCGAACGACATGATGGACAGTGTGTGGGGTTGATAGAGGGCGAAGGGTCCATTGTCGCACAACCGTCAAAGTCACCGAGCTGCGGTGCCTGCCGCACGCGCGAGTCTAAGCAGTGGTGGAAGGCCCCCAAGGGCCTTCAGAGCAACATTCTATGCGACAACTGCGGCACTAATTGGAGAAAGTATGCCGATTTGAATGTGCGTCCCATGAGGGAGGAATCAATTCCCAGCTCCAAGGGCAAGTCGACGGAGAAGAGAGAAGGTACACCGCTTGCTGGTCCAAGTGTCAAACGGCCAAGGGTAAGTCGTATACTTTAATGAGCTTGTCTTCGATTTCAGGGGCTGATTATGCTTGAAATAGACCTCGGCGTCTGTCCAGGCGACTCCACCCCCAGTTGTATCCGCCGCTCCACAAATCAGATGCTCCGCGTGCAGCAAGCAAGGCCCACTAGGCAAGGTGCTGCGTTGCAAGAAGTGCCAGTTCAAAGCACACGCAGGCTGTGTCGGAGCCCTCGTCGATCCAGGCACTCTCGACGACTGGAGTTGCGAACTGTGCGAGAACGAAGAGACGCTGGAAGCGTCCATCGTACGTTCTTCTTTGTCCCTTTTTTTCAGAAGAAGCACTGACGAGAACAATTGGCTGTTAGAACCATGATTGTTTGCTGTGCCCTCGATCTGGACCGGAAGAGAAGAGGATTAAGCCTTGGCCATCATCCGATACTTTTTTGCGCGCGTGCAAACCTACTGAAGGGCAGGGCTGGACACACGTTCTCTGTGCCGTTTTCTTGCCTGAGCTGCACTTTTCGGATGCTAACAAGCTCCGGTTGGTGGAAGGCCTTAGTGCCATCGGCAAGCATCGTTGGACTACGGTACGGATCCCCCACACCCGTCCCATAATTGGACCAAAACTAAATCCATAACCAGAAATGCTGTCTGTGCGGAGAGATGGAAGGGTCCGTTATCAAATGCACAGACTGCCCCAAGGAATTCCATGTCTCATGTGCGTGGAAGCAAGCCCACAAGTTTGGATTCGAGATCCAGCCCGTGAAGAGCAGCAGGAGGGACACTACGATCACAACAACCTTCAAGGGCGAAGCCGGATGCATGAACGCGATCGTCTCATGCAAGGACCACGATCACACCAAGCGAGCCATTTACGACATCTGTGAAACGAACGAGGGCGGAGAGGTGAGAATACCAACTCTATACACCTGTTTTACCTTTCACTCATCATTCCATTCTGTCAATTCTGTTTGTAGACCGCACTCCAGGTATACTGCCAAGCATACAAACAAGCTCAGACAGGCCAGACTCATGGTCTCCTGCGCAAGGCTAAACGACTAGACAGCATCCTAAACCTCCGCAGCGAAGGATACGTCAGCCCACCAGACCCCATCTCCCCGGACCCAGAATGCCTGCGCTGCCATTCACAATTTTCCCCCGCCTTCTACCCTACCCTCGGCCCCAACGGCGGCCTGGACGTCTTCCTCTGCCATAGATGCCACTTTGAGTCAAACGAGATGAACGGCAAAGCAATGGGTATGATGGTATCATGATCCAAATGGTGTATAACAAATTAGGAGGGTTATCGTACAGTTATTCCGGTGCGAAAGAGATAAGTGTCTTTTTCGATATCAGACTAGCATAATGCAAAGAGGGAAGTTGGAGGGGATGAGCAAGTCTTTGATAGGGACGATGTTGAAGCAGTGGGGTAGTGGAGGGTGCGTTGGTGGTCGGTTGATACGCAACACGATCATATAGTACACGATTACATACAACATGGACGTTGCTGTTGTACAGTCTACGAACGGACTCGTTTATAGAAAAGAACATACGCCTTTTGGTTCTGTAGTTTATGTATTAGTATTAATCACTCCTATTTATTAGCTATCTTGTTGCTCACCACGACTTGCTTGGGGTCCATGGGTTTGACACTGCTATCGTCGCAGATCATCCAACCACCTCTTGAGGCAATACAGGCAGTATCTAATCCAACCGCACATCAGCCGTACAACCTCGCAAGGAACACAAATCAACACTTACAATGCCCGCTGCTCAAGTTGCCATAATGATTTGTGACGCCGTACAAATCGTATCTGTAGGGCGGCAATTGAGATCGCGGATCCTCGGGTGACAAAGGTACGCCGTTGTTGATCTCGGATCTATCAGCTCCTGGGGGCAGCGGAGGCGGCATATAGTTTGTGAGGTCCAGAGACTCCATGGGGAACTCGACAAAGGTGTCAACCTTGTCGGAGAACCGGCCATTAGCCTCGAAGCGCTTGAGATGGATGAGAAGGATTGGAGGTAGCCTTGCCAAAGCGAGAGTCTTGATCGCTCTTCGTTTTGTTTTGCACCTTGGGCAATCCCTTGACGAAATCAATCAGCACAGAAATCTTTGCAGAAATTAACAGCCTCCACGTACCACATATCATCCTTCTCTAGAACCTCCTCACTGAACAATGCGTTAAGACATCGCTCAATTGGAACCTTCGAGCTTCGACTTGACGGTATAGGAAGCTGCAGAATGGAAAATACATTGTATGTCGTCGAGGTCTGAAACATCAGGCGTGAGCACCACACCCAAATCCCTGCTCAAGAACACTAAACAAACCTTGTCACAGGTCAAGCACCTCAACCGACTCCTGAACTGTCCCTGGAAAAAGTCCACAATGAGACTGTCATTTCCCGACTTCCAAGTCCTCCATTCCCGGTCACTGGCAATCATCGGGGGCAGCCTCTCCAGCTCAGCTTCCTGTTCCGGCGTAAGAACGATCTTCTGCTTCACCATCACCCGGTTCAAGTCTTCGTGGATGCCATCCAGCAGGAAGCTCAAGAACTCTTGCGAGTCGTGTTGATCGGACCCGATATATTGTTGATTCAGAGAACATATTGATTTCTGATTTATTCCATGGTCAATAAGGAGTCACAGTTCAAAAGTCTGCAAAAACAACTCACCCGGAAGTCCATGGGAGTTAGGAACGGAAGGTCTCCGCCCCACATCTCATAAACCAGCTTAGCAAACGCCTGCACAAGTTTCCCCTGCGAGCCAAGCTTGTTGGTGTAGTTGATAGCAGTCTTCCACCGGCCCTCTAAGGTTAATCACAATCGTTAGCTACACAACAAGTCGTCTGATCAAAGTCAGCCACGAACCTGTAAAGAACCTCGCAAAGGGAACAGTCGCACTTAGGCACTGTATCGGTGCGTTCATGTAGCACGTATTGCCCAGATTCTTTAACCCAGAGTATCCAATCTGCACATCACCCCAATAGGTGACTGGGTAATCCGAGTTAATTCTTGGAACCTTGGAAGGATCCCAGCCATTTGCATTGGCATACGGCGATGAAACCTGTTGCAGGCGTGGACGGTTGTCCTGGCGGTCAGACGCCGGGGATGCTGCTGCTGGTGGAGGTCGGAGCACTTGCGCAGTGGAAAGGGAGAGTTCAGGGTAATCAATGGGGGTCCGGTTTTGCAGCGTAAACAGAGCCTCTTGAGACTGATCTACGTAGTCACTGCGCCTACGAGACAATGATGAAGGATTAATGGATGCCTGTGGCGGCGATGCAATGTCGTACTGCGGGGTAGAGGAGAATGGAAAGGAACCAGAGTTGGAAGCAGAACCAGAAGCAGTAGGAGATATGCGAGGAGGGAAAGATGGATATAATATTGAGCCTGTTGATGGGTATCCGTTGGTGTGTGGGGTAGCAAGAGGAGAAGATGGCTAAAAATAAATGAGATAAAGTACAAGGCACTAACCAAATAACGTACATTGGCGCTGCGCGAGAAGGACACTGATCCAGAGCCTGGCCGTGCCATTGCTGGCCGACGGGATAAGGGTATCGACGGTGGAGGTGCAGAAGACGAATGGTCGGCAGGTGATCTAAAGAGGTCCTTTGTTCAATGCAGTCGAGATCGTCGTTATAATACACACACCTTGAATGTCCGGAACTGTCTTGTGAGCTGATGGAATGGAAAGGATTGCTACCATTGATAGTTCGAGGTTTGGGCGTCCACACCTGATGTGGGTCAACGTTGTTGCTACCATTGGCAGGGCTAGGGACATATGAGTTGTAGGCGCCGTTTGTGAAAGGATTGTTGGGATTTGGACTTGTGGAAGACGGTATTGATTTAGAAGAATCCATACTCGGGACGCGTTGTAAATCGGTTGCTGGCGTTCCGGGATCCCCTGAACCTCTGACAAGTTCCGCTCCGCCAAACTCCCGTTTCCACGCGTCTAGCCCCCCAACAACCATCATTGGCATCCGTTTCAGAAATTTCCTGAACGCCTGTTCGTAGATAATTCTAAAAAGGATAGACATAGGTGTTCGAGCGTCACCGAATGAGCTTGAAGACTGGTCGTAAATGGCTACAAGGTCGAATTTGTCCCGGTTTTCGAAGAGACTGGTTTCACCACGCGGTGCGACCACCATCGAATTCTCGAGCGCTTCCGCATTCACGCTATTGAAACAAAAAGAACATCAATCCGGTTTCGTCGGTGGGAATGGAACAAATGTCTTTACCTTTCGCGCAGAAGAACCGTGGGTTCAATACACACTACAGCAGGTGCTTTGATATGTTCTCTGTCAAAATCATCTCGGTTTCGGACATCGATCAACAGAACTTTGTAGTCGCGGACATAATTCAGGAGGTCTTTGGGCAATGCTGAGTTGGTGTTGGGCAAATGTACTTTCGGTCCAGAGGGTTTGGGCATCGTGGTTAAGTTTGGTGACCCTGGGCGACTCGAGAACGTGCTGACGATGGCTGGAATTGGCGTACTTGCTGGTCTCTCTATATGGTCGGCGTAACTTCTGAACTGTGTGAGAGGAGATGGTGCCGCAATGCCATTTCCAACACCCTTCGCCACCCCGTTCGCAGCGGCACCAGGAGCACCTGTGGGTACTGATGGAAGCGAGAGTGCAGCAAGACTCTCGTCCAGCTCATCGATTGAAGGGAATGACTGCGAAAACCCTGAGAGATCCATCTGGGGCGACGACGAGGGCGATGAGGATGGTGAGGGCGGTCCGAAGCTCGACGGTGAGACCAGAGTGTGGGGAGACGGGGAGACAGGAGTAGGAGGTACAACGATGCTGGAGGTGATAGAAGCTGAGGTAGAAGTGGTGATGCGAGCCGGTGAATGGGGGGGAGTTGGTAGATTTACCACTTCCCGTGAGAATCGTTTTGACGGCCCAACAGCCATGCCGTTGTCCTGTAGCGCTCGAACGCGATCCGCTATAGACCCTCCAGATTTAGTGTCCACTCCGTCTTCCTGACGCTCCTGCGCTGCATCGCTGAACAACAAGTCAGTTACTGCACTCTCAAGGGCGGAAGCAACACTCACGCGGCTTGTTTCTCGATGGCCTTTAGCTTGTCCTCGACAGCTCTGGTTCTCTGAGTAAGATCGCTGCCTTCGTTCTACAGTACGGTAAGTGCTTGTTATAGCACCGAGTCTACAGCAACTGCGCACCTTCCAGAAATCATTCCACTCATTTCTGATCGTGCCTTTAGAATCTTGGGCAAATTCGGGGGAATCCATAGCCATCTTGGTCAAGCTCGCTGCTTTAATGTAGTGGTCTAATGCACTCTTCAGGTCGCCTCTGTTTTCGTAGTCCTTCGCATTCTGCAGTTGTACCCGAGCGATTTTGATTAAGGACATAGCTGACGCTCCTCGCCCTTCCCTCTGGACCTGGTCTTTGGCCTTTGCCTTGATTTCAGAGACGGACATTTCATCTTGCGATCGGCTTCCATTCGTAGAGTTCGCTTGAGACATCGCTGAGGGTTAGCCCGCTGTCGGTGAACCGGTAGTGAGCAACACATAGCACTTACCTGGGTGAGATGACCCGAAGCCTCCAAGCCCTGAAGAATTGGGCACCAAGGTGACTCCAGGCATACCACAGAGTATAATTTGACCTCGAAGCCGTCCTGACCGTGGATAGTGAGTAGATAGGATATTATATGGAGCGGAGCGCAGCTGGTACAACTTCTGATCCCTTGCAAACCCAAGGTCCTAACAGGAGCACTTGGTAACGCTTACTAATCCGGGCTTACGACCAGACCTGTTTCCTATTTGTTCGTGTTGTCTATCGCCTTCCGGTGTGCGAGAATCATGCAAAGTTCGATGGTTTCAAGCCTTTAGTCTTTGGTAAAAATTGGAAGACAGAGAAGAGACAATATTCCTGCTTGAGAGAGGTTTAACCATTTTTCTATGGGGGCTGTGAGGGAGGACAATAGTACGCGAGCACGTGATCGGGCGCGTCTCGCACATGGACAAGGGGCAAGCGCCAAGTTCGTTTCTCTCACCTCACTGGCCATGGCCGCTACACCAAGGCACAAGGGAGTTCATTGGAACTTTGCCCACCCATCGCCCTCAGAGCTGAGCTCACCGTCAATAGCCGACGATTCATCGGCCTCACTGTTCCCAACATCCAGCCTCGACTATGTCAACGGCCAGCTCGTCGCCCACGGATTCCCAGCACCAGGCCTCTCTCTCGATGGTGTCTCACCGAAGGATTCAGAGAGGGTTGTGAAATGTCTACTCACCCTGTTAAGTCAACGGATGGTCTGTCGCATACGTTATTGGACTGCTAGACGCAAGAACTGACCGTCAGGATAGGAGGATATCGCACGCACAGAAGATTTGACGACAAAATTCCGGACCCTCACGTACGACAACCAACGGCTAACATCGTTGCATCGGTCTGCAGTAGAAGCTGGTGCAAACGCAGAACGCGAAATGAACCTGCATAAATCAAAATTGACGTGCGTTCATTGCTCTGTGGCCGCGAAATCTGACCTGATATTGGGTCCACAGATCTACACTACGGACACTGGCCTCAACGGAAACTGCGCACAAGCAGACGACACTTGAACTTCAACGGACACGGACATCTCTTCAAGCCATTCGGACAACACACCAGACGGAATTGAAGAAGAAGGAAAAGGACTTTGAAAAAATGGCTGAGAAGTGGCAGAAAATTGCAGACGTCCAGGCAAAACTGTCAAGTACATCCAGTGGGATCTACTGCGCCAACGTATCTGCAGTGGAAGGTCGAAATAGTCTCAAAAGCACAGCAAGTTATCTGGAGGTTGCTCTGGACGAGGCAGAGAAAGCCAGATCCGCACTTGTGGAAGACAACAAACATCTTAAGACCCTAGTCCTGAAGGCTGTCAATTCGATTCAACGCATTCTATACCAAACAAGAGTTATGCTGTCTGAAAACGTTGAAGAGGTTGGTGGTGTAATTTTTTTTCAGGCAAAATCATCGCTAATTGCGCCCTAGCCCACATCATTCACTATAACCACCCTTTTCCCGATCGCGTCGTCCTCTACCCCTAACGAAAAACTCACTACACTTTTGTCCGGTCTTCGCGATGGTCTTGAAACAGTTTCCGAGAAGCTAGCAGTTCCGCCTGCTCCCTCGGAAAGCAGACCTTCTGCTTCAGGATCAAATTCAACAGACCCGACAGAAGCAGAGAGAATTCGGGAGAAAGAGGAAGAAATCCAAAGATTGCAGAAAGCCATTTCTAATTTGCAACATGAATTGGGCAAGTCGAACTGCATTTCTAGAAACCCATTTCGCTCAACTTCATTTTCAGAACGCTGCAAGAAGCAGCTTGATGTCCAATCCAAGGATATGCAGAACCTCCTCGACAATGTGGCTCAGCAGCGACAAGTAGCCGATGCCGAATCGGAGCAAAAGCTCTTTTCTGCTTCAGCGATAGAGGAAGAGCAGGATCGTCTCGACGAGCTAAGAGAGGAGCTAGAAAACGAGAAGGACAAATTTGCAGAAGCAGCTACAAGGCTTAGCAAAGAGAAATCTGCACTCGAGGTGAACTTCAGTTTATCCGTGGTATCATTTCGCACTAACGCATTATTCCTAGTCACAACGCCTGAAGTTCCTCGACGAGAAACGGATCTGGGAAATGCAGAGACACGAAGATACGGCACCAACTGATGTCAAACGTTCAAAACACCGAGTCAAAGATTCACCTCGAAAGGCCCTCAGAACATCTAAACGGTCCCCTCGCAAGTCACCAGCCAAAGCCAAATTCATGGTCAGCGTCAACAAGCATTCCGGCAGCCCCAAGAAAGGTGGCCGCAGTGGAGGAGCAGCGATCAAGATCTCTCTCTCCTCGCCCTCCAAGGTCATCCCTGCATACGAGACAGAAGTAATCCCTCCTTTCCCGAAACTCCAATCAAGCCTTGCCCCGCCATCTGACTGGCTACCCCCTGCATTCGTTCTCCCACCGCCCTCACCCCGAGCATCGCTTCCTTCCGAACCTGTCCTCCCTCCTCCAAAAGCACAGAACAATTCCAGAAGCAGCGGAAACTTGGCCCCCGTTTCAGAAGCAACCGAAGACGCAGAGACATCGCCTGCAACCCCATCTCCTCCTCGACGTCCCTTCCCAATGGCCAAGCCATTCGCACAGCGGATGGTTCACGCCTATTCTCCAGCCAAACCCAGCCCCCTCAGCCGTATTCTCCAGCTCTCCAACTCGCCCCTTGAACTACCCGAATTGCCATCAATGTCGATCGACGGAGATATCCCGGGAGACGAGTATGAATACGAAGATGAAGAGGACGACGACTCACCGCCGGGCTTGAATGAAGGTTATATCCCGCAACCGCAGGCCTCGGAGCCGCAGATGTCGTTGGCTGCTGAACTGGGCGTGACAGAGTCTCCGCCCGACACTCCGCTTCAAGATAACAGGGCCGTAACGTCAAGGGCGGCCCCCCCTGTTAGAGGGCGCGTGCTCTTCCCCAAAACTCAGCAGGCCACGAAAACAAAGCCGTCTTCTTCCTCGTCAAAGACGACCTTGACGAAGGACGTCAAGGGTAAAGGCAAAAGCAAGGCGGAACCTGCGCAACCTGCACCACGAACCCGGCCACCTTCTGCCACTGGACAGGTAGAGAAGACCGGCACCGGGAGACTTGGCAAGACTTCGCCTGTGTTCAAGCCCCCCACCGCGGTTCCGTCGACGAAAGATAGCAGTAGGAGTAACGGAATGGCGAAGCCAAGCGCACCTCCCAAAGCTAGTTCGAGTACGGCAAAGACAACTACAGCGAAGCCTGCTGGGGCTGGTAGGACGTCGACGTCTGGGAAACCTCTGCCACCCGCTGGTGGCGGACCTAGACGGGTACCGATCGATAGCTTGGAAGCTGCCAAGGGTAGGAAGATCTGAGCGCTGTGTCGTGGCTGCTTCTGTATGCTCTTTCTCGTGGAATATCCCACATCGGACGGAATACAATTTCTACGCGCATTGGCTACTTAGTTCTCATGGACTTGTGTCACTTTCATTCATTCATTCATTTCCCGCTCTCGTATTCACTTATGTATTCCCACCTCTTTCTTCTAAAGTTAACGTTTCCTTCTCATCTTCAAGACTACTTGTACTTGGCCTCTCGCTTTTAACTATACACTATCCTCGCATGTCGCTCGCTTTCTGTTACATAGCAGAGGTGTTGTTGATTTTAGATACCTTATCAGAGCATTATATCCTAACCAGTTACATTGTATCGCCATGCCCGCAGAGCGACCGTTTCAAAGACATGTTTATCGTCGGTTTGCTTCCTAAACACATCACTGTATCAAGAAAAACGAGTGGTACCACAACAGGTTTACTAACATCTATTGAAAGCAGTAAAGTAATCCGCAAGGTGCGTGACGCTCTCAAGTGGGGCTACAGTTCCGACATAACCATCCGGCCGTACGACCACAAACGCACCAGAACCCTCAATCCCAAACACGTTCCTAGCTCCACCCGTTTCATCCACGAAAATCCTGGAAACATGGAAAGCTCGTTAATAACAGTCGCCACTACTACCACTGTAACACCACACAAAACTTACTTGGACCAATGCGACCTAAGCAATGCTGGGAACGCGTTATACCTGACAGTCTTCCTGGACGCTGAAAGGACCGTGACAATGTCGAACAAGGCGAAGATATCTTTGTTAGGTGCCACCGTGCGCAGCGTTTCTTCCAACCCGACCGCAACTTCTTCTGCTCTCGATATCTGCTGTCCATCACAGCTCTCCCGCCCCAGAAACACCAGGACCTTGAACCTGGAGTCTGCAGGGAGGAGATCGAGAATGTCAAACGGCCGCGAGTCGGCTGCTCTGACCAACGCCAGAGGCGGAATTCTTTCCCCAATTGCCAGCTTTGGCGCAGTTGAATGGTATTTCGTGTCGGTGATGGATGATGTGCCGTAGCGGATCCCAATTCCGCTCGTGAAGCCTCCGAAAGTCTGGAAGATCCTGAGAAGGGACTGGTTGGATGGAGAAGGAGCTACAATGGATGCGGAAGGACATACTGCAGTAGCTCTTCGTGGCTGACACCATCGTGGTTCTCTTCTGTTCGAGGCTTTCCGGAGAACAACTTTGCGAACTTCCTGTCGAAAGCGATCAGATCTTGAGCGTATTTTCTACGCTCGAATTCGTACTGGAAATGACTTGTTAGCAAAGATGCAAGACAAAGGTCCATCTACTCACTGTCCTCAACAGGGACATGTTCGCCCAACCACGCAGCACTGCAGTGATTTTCCAAGCTGTTGGAGGGTTCAGAACTTCAAAAAGTTGAATACTTCATATGCGTGTCTCACCAAGGTTATGAGAGTCGCCCATACTGGCATTCATTCCCTGACCTGTTAACGAGGACGTGAGTTACGTTCTATCTACCAAGTTAAAGGCGAGGCCACTTGCCTGCCTTAGGCGAATGGGTATGACAAGCATCTCCGACAATAAATACCCGATCCTTCACGGAGAATTGCGATGCAACGCGTTGGCCAACTAGGCTGCCAATCAGCATATAATTTCAAACAAAGTAATAGACGTACTCTTATAGATTGTCCACCACTCGAATCCGTTCACCGCAGACAAGCTATACGGATGGAAGATCCTCTGAGCGACAGCTAACAACTGCTCTGGGCCAATCTTAGTCTTATCAACACGCCCATTTGTCGTCGCCACCGAGGGCCCCTGTCCATCTTCAAGTTGGATGTAAACCCTGACCTTGTCGTTTTCCCGAGGGATGACCATGCAAGAACCATTATTGGAATGCACGACCGTTTTATTACGGATGTCCGGAAAGTCCGAGTCCGGAAGGATGTCGATGACTCCCCAGACGTGGTCAGTCTGTTCGCCCTCCATTGCGACATTGAGGTTTTTGCGTACCCAAGAGTGCGCACCTGACTGTTATTAGAATTTTTCCTTCGACGATGGTACGAGGACATCCTACCATCGGCGCCAATTACAAATCTTGCGTAGACTACTTCGGACAGACCTGTATTGGGGCCGGATAGTCTTCTCAGCGTGACCTGATAACGCGTTTTAGATATGGAATGAGGCTCTCCGTTTTTGGGTATACGGACCTTGACAGGTCTGAATTTCGGGTTCCCGAGCTCTTCTTCATCTTCAGACACTTGTATAGAAACAGGAACGATAGGCCTCTCCACTTCTACACCAAGGCTCTTCATGGAATCGAGGAACATATCCTCTATTGCACCCTGGTGAAGCGTGACCTATACAGACATAAATGCAACGGACATCATTGGTCTGCACAATTGCGAACCCGAGAAGCAGAGAGTGTAACGAAACGCCTACCTCAAACGGAAACTTTGCCGACGTGGCTGTGACATCAGGTACACGATCCGTCAGCTGCAGAAGAGACGAACTGAAATCAGGGTCATGATACGTGTGCAAAAGGAAACCTGGATCCACACCTCAACGCCGCCTTGAGCGCTTGGATTATAAAAAGCCTGCGAAGTGCAATGTTATACGTAGCCCCTTTCATCCGCGAACGACTGACCGCTGTGTGCATTTGGTTTCCTTCTCTGAGCAATCGTTCACCAAGCCCATAACTCTAAACCAAGAATCAGTGTACTTCCCCTGTTTTGCCAATGTTTGATACACACTTGAAAGATCTCGATTGTTCGCGGCTGGATTCCATCGGCCTGGCCTGCTGCTACCTTGGCTGGCCTGTGAGGGGGGAGGGAAGGAATTGAAGCATATACACGAGAACAGTAACATACCTTTGATCAATAATACGTACATTGACGCCAGCTTTGGCAAGGGCATTGCAAGCCATTAGTCCAGCTGGCCCCGCGCCAATGATCAGAACATCTGTGAAAGACTCTTTCCAACGTGTATGCATCTGAATTGCGAAGAGGAGGAAAAGTGACTGGCGGCATTTGTCAACCCCTGTCCGTCTTTATATGCGAGTGTGCCGGTCCTCGTGTCCCACCGTGCTACGCCATTCACTATCCATGGACCGTATTCCTGCGACGTCGGAACAGGTTTTTGATATAGCACCTGCAAGGCAGATGCGAATATTCCGGTTATGGTGTTGGAGAAGACACGGAGAACCATAACCCAGCGGCTGGATTACCGCATAAGGAAGTCTCATGCTGCTGATATCTGGCCTCACCAAGCCAATGGGTTTGAAATCCAACGCGGTGTAGGAGCCCTTGATGGAGCCAACTTACCATGAGAGGAAGTCCTTCGAATGCCGCGGGTAACGGGGAACCAAAAATCGCAAGGGATATTCCCATTGTGTGGCCAGGGACCTTCTGGATGTCAACAACTATATCCAAATCGCGTGGATTGTGTACAGGGGCATTAGGAAGAAGAACGAATACTACATTCAATGTCAGCACATAATCCAGAACGGTTTCGAGCTCACGTACGTAAATCAAAGCAACTGTGGTAAAATTAATACATCCAGCACTCTATGAATAGGTGCAGTATCAGGACCTCATGACGCTGAAAACCAGAGGAGTAAAGAACTCACATAACAGTGCAAATAACATTGTAAACAATGAAAAAAGGTGGTGTAGGGTTGCTAAACCAGACTTGTCAAGACATCTTTCGAATACTTGGGGTCGGAGAGCCCTTCTTTCGTGTTCAAGATGTCGTATATCTATTGGTCATTCATCAGCACCGCAGGTGTTGCAGATTAGAGTGCTTCACCTACTTCTGAGGGAGGGTTAAGGCCAAGTGCATTTGCGCGTTCCCATCTTTTTAACCTCGTTATTCCAACACATGGGCCATAATCGTAGTTCCTGTACAGCAGGTCAGAATTCGCGACCTACGAATAGGAGAGGAGACTAACAAGTCGAAAGTGCGAAGGATTTCCTCAACTTTATTCATTCCCTTGCTATGAACTGAGGGTGTCCGTCAGTAGTGTCTCGTACAGGACGCGACATGAAAGACTGACTTGGTGGGGTATGATCCATCTTCCTCCTAGTCTCCGCATACAATTTTTTGTACGCTGGATTCTTAATGTCCAACTTCAGTGGACTTTGCGGAACATCGTCATTGGCCTCTGTAGGTGCAGGTTCGCTCTCGACCTCAATTTTCGCCTTTTTCTGAACCTTCTCCACTGCTGGCTTGCTACTCGAGGCCTTGGCTTCAGCTGTCTTAGACGTTTTGGCTGTGCTCTGTCGAGTGACTGGCCGACGTTGAGGCTTGACATCTTCGGCGCTCTCTATCTCGTCTTTGCTTTCTTCTTCACTCGAGAGGTCTTCAATATCTTCGAAACTTTGTTCCGACTCCTCTTCTTCGCTGCTTTCAACCTCGATGCTCGATTGCTTCCTGTGATTACGGTTTGTGGTGCTGGAAGGTGTTGTCGCCTTTTTGACTTGACTCGCCGCTGCTGATGACTTGGAAGCGCCAAAGCTGAGTGTAGACTGTTTCATTCCAGACATTGCGATTCAATGGAAGGACTCTGCAATAGATTTGTGGAATAGAGAATGGAGATGGTCGGGAAAGAAACAGAAACTCAAACACGCGATGACAGGCGCTAAGGGCTTAGTCATCAGAATGTACGTCCGGGCCGGACCGCTGACATGAGTCAGTTCAGTATACCGTCGAAATCAACTTTAGCGCGTTCTGAACGGTCGGTTTGGAAGTGAAATATAATTCAAGCACCGGACATACATGACGACAACGAGGAGACTAGTTGATTGATCGACCCGTCCCACAACTGTGCTCCAATTCCTCTTCCTCCTTCCGAAGCCGATTCATTGTCGCTTCGAGAACCCGCCTCCGTCGTTGCTCTGGAGAATCGTCGTTTGTTGAAACAGAAACTGCATCTCCTCCAAGAATGTACGACTGTGCTTCGGCTTCTTGCTCTGAAGCTGGTTCGTATATCCCTGACGACGGTATCCCGGAAAGCGTATGTGTTCCTTCGGCAACAGATCTCTCGTATTCGCTCACTTCCCTATTTAGCTGCGAATTCAGCTCCTTAAACTGTGGAACAGATAGATATTAGAGAGACATCTACTTGAAAGGGTAGCTCAGAATAACTTGCATTGTTGTCGTGATCCCCCCAGACATTGTGCGCTAGTTCGTGACACAGAACGCGCCGAATATCTTTGTACAGACGGAATCCATCGTATCTGTCCGTACGCAAGCGCAGTTTGATAGCTTGACCCTTGTTGACGTTGAGGCCCAGTAGTTCGGGATGTTCGTGAGGAGCAAGTTCGGTAAGGACACCAACAGTGAATTGGTGTTTATGCATTACATGTCCAATGGCTGGATCGGCAGCGAGCCTTTCAAGGACAACTCGGGCCCTTCCTGGGTTCGGAAGGTGTGCAAGTGGTGTTATTTCATGGAAGTGGAATTGGGGAGATGATGCGGAGAGGGAAGAGAATGTCGCGATCGAACTTCCACCGTGCCCTGTGGACCGCACCTGTGTGACAATTGATTAGACACCTCCGAATGCATCGCGAAAGTAGCGCACCTTGAATTGTGGCCTAGTCGCCCTTTCCCTAAGGACAGCCTCTCGTCTCCGCTGCTCACTCTCGACACCCTTCATTCCGTCCAGATCCTGCACCGTCGTCCCGAGCATTTGAATCTTCATTCCATTCTTGATGCCCGCCTCGGCAAGTGTTACATCCTGTTCACTATTTGCTCGTTTGCCCTTGTATATCAGCTTCTGTAGCGAAGCAGGTACCCCGGTTAGGTTTTCCAGCTCTGTTTGCAACGTCGAAAGGGGTGTGTCCGGTGAAAGCGAAAGGCGGTATGGTGTTGCGCGGTACGATACTGTGAGGTCGAACGGTTGGGTAGCCATGGCTTTAGCTAGTGTCTGAGTAGGGTCTGTAAAGCAAGATAAGAAAGCAGTTGGGTGTGGTAGATGGTTGAGAACAAACCTATTATGTGAGGCTATGTCGATTGCTCATCCTCCCAGCTGATGAGTAAGCTCCAGATGACGAAGATGATTCGGTTGAGAGCAAGTCATCATCCTGATAAATTGTCCGTTACGAGTAGGTCAGGGTGTTAATGGGCGTTGCTAGACTGCAGATGTAGGGTTTGGCCTCGTCGTGGATGGTGATCAAAGAGCAAGACAAATTTTGATGCACGATGCTTAGTAACCTGGCAATGAGAGAGAGGATCATGACCCCTAGTTCAGCTTGGACTTGTCCGCGAACCACCACGGCATGAACTTCTTCGCTTTTCTGTTTATAAGTTGCGTTGCAGCGGATCTCTCAGGCTCTATCACTAGGATTCAGGATCGTTCAGAACAAACATCTTCCAAGTCAAGAATTTTCCCACATCAGGCAGGAATGCAGGGTACAACTGCCACTACGGAGGTCTCATTTATCCCAGGTCTTACCGGGTTTGAGTCAAACTCCAGCCGCTACGGAACCCCTGAATCTAATGGTCCGGTTAGCACATCAAACCTTTCGTATATTCTGCGAACTTTGCAGGAGGCATAAAAGAACGGAGGGGTGTTGCCCGGACCTCTATGTTTGTCATTAGTATATCAATAGCCGCTGGCTGTCGTTCCCTGGCATCAAAGCAAATCGATCAGTGCCTTCAACTCGTCGAAGAGACTCGGACACCAGGAAGGAGTTGTCACTAAGCGCCCATCAGGCGATGAAAGCCACGACGCTCCGGATTCAAGGCTGTTCGGATCTACGCCCAAATGACTTCTTCAACGGACTTTCTCGAGGCACTCAGTCTGCCTACCGCATCGCTAGGTATATAGTAAGATTCGTTCGCTATATTACACTACGATACAACTAAACCGGGAGTAGCTACTCTCGATTTCCCTCTCATAACAATGCCTTAACCATCCCCTCCAACGGCCTCTCAACCCTGATCAACCGCCTATGTCTGTCAATCCAGACCTTCCACAAGCACTTATACACATGTTCTTCATGTGGAGCAGCCCAAAACGGTCTCTCAATCTCCAACTCCCCTGTGCCTGCATACGAACCCACACCCCCAACCCCCAGCCCACTTCCCAAATGCCCAACATTCCCCACCGACCATCCAACATGCGGAGCCTCACAGCCCGCCACCGGACACCTAAACCTCGCCAACCCACTCGCCTGCACAGACTCCAAACAATGATTAAAATGAAACACCCTCACCTCCACATTCCCCACCTTCCTCACACCCTCCATCCTCAGATACGTCTGTGCGTTCTCCCAACTGGAAGACCCGCTGTAGTCGTTGATGAACAGGTGCTGCAGGCGTGGAGTCCCCTCGCTTATGAAGGACTCCATAAGCTCCAAATGCCTCTTACAGACAGACCTGTCCTCGGTTATGCGCAGGACGCGGAGCGACGGGCAAACGAGGTACGGCTGGAGCTTCGCTACATCGACGGACGTATGCAGCGTGAGCGACAGCAATGCCGGGAGGCTGATCAAATTCTTCCCTCCCCACTTGCTAGTCCCAGGAACAGGATGAGTGGGCGGGCCATCAGCACCTTCGCGAAAGTACATAACCCTCGGCGCTTCGACATACACCGCCCTCTCACACCTCCGCAGCACCAAAATCCACACCCCATAATCCACATCGACCTGCGTCAAATTGATATGCGTGAGTTGCTGGAACGGTAGCGCTAGGAAGAACCGTTCAGGCAGGTGCCCATGAATCGCCAGACGCAGCTGCTTCAAAGACCCCAAGCGACCTATCCGTTCCGTAAACGCCTCGCTGAACGCCGCAAACTCAGTCCACATGGAAAACTTGACCGTCAGGCACTCCAGAATGGGCGTATCAAGCGGCGAGAGGGTGTCGAGGAACGCCTGCAAGAGTCCCGCACGCTCATTCAGACACACCGTACGCCACCTCCGCGCCTCGGCCGTCAACTCACGTACAATCCCCAGCGAAAGCGGAATCTTGGCCGCATGCGCCCCGTCAAAGTCCAGAGGCAGCTCTCTAGACCGTTTCAGCCAGATATCCACCAACTCGTCGTGGAGAGGCGTGGGCCGGACACAGAGCGTGAAGCTGCTCCAGAGTGCAGGGAAGCCAAAGCAGATGGCGCGCCAGAGCCGGCAGACCTGGGTCAATAGGATGGGAGAGATGTGGTGGTTGTAGCCGATGATGGAGAGGTGGTTGTTCCAGGCGTTTTGGGAGGTGTGGCAGCTCAGGAACATTTGCTCGAGGATCTCGACTGGGAGGGTGTTGATGATGGAGCTCGATGCATCATCTGGACTTGGCCTTTGGTCTGCATCGCTAAAAGACAACGTGCGAGCAGGGCTGGCACCCTCAAGGCCAAACTTGGAGTCGTGGAGGGGCTCTGGGGCCATTGCGAGGAGGAAAAAACTGATTTTCTTTACGAGCAGAGTCAGCCTTATATGCCTGGGGCTTGAAGTTGTAATTGAGATGTGGACTAACCCTAAGAATGGTGTACATGCAGTCCATGTTCATCGTCTTTGTCCATCTCGTCAAGTCTACAGCAAGCAGACTACGATACGGCAGTCGTTCATTCAGTTAGTAAACACTGGAGTGTGCCCCGTTGGGCAGATAACCAGGAGTCTTAGTAAAACGTCGTCATCGCTGTCCGACCTTGGGTTTCGCGAAGCCAATAGGTGGATCACACCGGTGACTGTAACATGACAAGGTAGATTCGGAGTCCGGACGTGGTGCTGTATGTACTTATGACGCTCCGAAGTCTGCGTCCTAAAATAATCTCCCCGCTCGAAGGATCCAATCGCCTTGCCTCGGATCTTGAGTCATGCAAGCTTAGGCTTCGCACCCCGGATCATATGTAAAACACTCCATCTTCATGTGATAAATCATTAAAACCAACGAGAAGTCAAAATGAGCTTACTGGAGACCGAACGGTACTTACTATCGCTCCCGTAGTGTTTATAAAAATTTCAATGGTGCACGTTTTTGAGTATGTTCCGGGGCATAGAATCTTACCGGGAGTTCAGGGTAGGTGAGAAATTGTCCAATCTCGAGTTCTACCTAGTTATTTTGGTGATAAATAGGTATGGACTACGAACGGATGAATTCCGGTGTCTCGAGGTCGAAATCCCATAGTCTTTATAACCTTGTCACGCCCTGTCACACTCTGCCGACCTCAACTCCGCTCGGCTCTGTCACGCAGATTTCGCGTCGAATGTGTCCGTCGCGTCGGTCGCCTGTCGCGCGTCAATGCATCACTCACTGCCAGGCTGGCAGTGTTAAGGCATTTTGGGCGGAGCTTGAATATGTCACGCTTGGAGGTCTCACAACGACCCTCTTCATTGTAAAGCAGCTTACCCACTTCTGGTTCTAAGATCTCTTGAAATTATTCTACAAAGCTACTCTATATATCTTCTAGTAGTGCTTAAAAAAAATTGGATGTGAACGCCCTGTAGTATGAC